>JANAVB010038620.1:1272866-1395943 GCA_029216955.1 Iris pallida | reverse complement strand
AATCCAAATATCGTTGGCTTGGTCTGCGAGGCTTACCATGTTTGGAGCACTTTCTACCCCCGGTGTCTCGGGAAGCCATATTGACAGAAGCGTACAACACTTCGTCTTCTTCTGACATTGGTTCTGTTTTAGCAAAAATCAGACGATCGAAGACAGATCGCTTTGTTGTTTGACAACAACATTGGATGATGACTTTATGATTGCAATGATGATCAGATGGTTGATTTGAAGGAGTTGAGACATTATCCCGTTTTTGTCTGAGATGTTCTCGAAGATCAGAAACCATGCCGGAACGGGGAAAAGTTCGAGGAATATGTTCTTTAACAATATTTGGAACATGATTCCGATTCTTCAAATGTTTTGTCCCCTGTGTATACAAGGAAGTACTCATCTCATTGGCATAAGTATCAGAATTTATGTTCTTGGAGATTTGTCTTTGAGGCTTAACCTTCAGCATTGGCTGTTTACGTTTTGCTGAAGTTGGCCTGTTAAGATATGTTCGTAGGTCTGCAAATTCACCCCCAGGGGTTTCTGTTTGAGACACCAACAGTTTTCCTTGTTTGGAACGGGATATTTTGAAAGTTGGGAGGTCTTGGAATTCTGCTACTGGAGTAGGCAGAATACCTCTTTGATCAGTGCAAGTTCTTTTGTTATGAAGGTAAAAAGAATCTTTGTTCGTAGGAGATCTTGTACTGACGGGTGTTGAAACACGTGCAATTTGATCTGCTTCAGTAAAGACCGAAGAAGACTGAGAAAAGACCAAAGGGCCTTTTCCTTTGTTCTGAGAAGAAGGGATAACTAAAGAGCATTTCCCTCTATTGTCTTCCAAATCATGAGACAAGGAAGTTTGAGAAAAGACCAACGGGCCTTTTCCTTTGATCTGAGAAGGAGGAGGAATAGCCAAAGGACTACCCCCAGTAGATTGTGCTAGAACAGCATGATGTTTAAGAGGAGAATCAGATATTTTCTCTTGATTATGAGAAGGAGAGAATTTAGCAAAAGGGCTGTTTCCCTTGGTTTGCGCAGAAGTGATTTGCGCATGAGTGGAGAGTGCATTGGTTCTGGTCACAGAAGTAGGAGTCCTTGCTTTAGAGTGCTTAGGATGCACTTTAGTTGCTGGAACGCTGTTTTGCGCAGGAAAAGCCACTGCCAATTGCGCCAGAGTCATAGGAGTCTTCTGTGTTGACAAGGCAGCATATGAAGTAGCTTGCGCAACATTTGCAACGGATTGCGCAGTCTTGACTGCAACAGATTGTGCAGCAGTTGCTGAGACAGACTGTGCAGTAATTGACACAGCAGTTTGCGCAGCAGACTGGCCCGCAGATTGTGCAACAGAGTGTGCAGCACCTTTGGTGGCAAAACTGCCAGATTGTGCAGCAGTCTTGGAGACCCAAACTGAGCGCACTTTGCTCTTGGCAGAAGTGGCTGCAGTACGGGGAATGGTCTTGGAGTTGAGCATTGCCTCGTAGGCTGTCTGATTGACCTTGACAACCAGGGTCTTCTGCGTCTTCCCGATAGACGCTACGTCACATTGAGTTGCTACTTCCTCGTCGGAGGAGAAAGTTGCCCCAGCAGAGTCGCCATTTTGTTTGCAAAAACAAAAGTATAGAACTTTATTGATACAAACTGTAATAAGGATTACAAGAATTCTGGGAAAATTACAACTGTAGGAATCCAATCTCGATGATGATTGCTTTATCCCTTGGACGATGTGAACTTTGAAGACGAAGCCTTTGAAGTTGAAAACAACTCAAGAAAACTGAAGGCGAAAGCCTCGGAAGTTGAAGACAAAAGTCTCGGAAGAATGCAGCAGCACTTTGGCAAGAACTCCTGAACTCTCTAATTTCTGATCTCCGATCTTGATCCCCCTGAATGAAGACTTGAAACTCTATTTATAGAGTTCTGGAAATAACTAACTTTCAGTTATTTTGGACTGCGCATGATGATTTGCGCAGCATTGGTTTGTGCAACATTGATTTGCGCAGATAGTTACTGGATCGTGGGCCGACTATCGTGGACACATGGCATGATTTGATAGAAATGCGCATGATCGTGCGTAAACAGTTGCCACGTAATGAACAATTGATGGCATGAATGCCACGTGTAACTTAACAGTTACATTTGATAGAGTGCGCAGAGTTGAATTGCGCATACATGATTTGCGCAGACTCAAACTGCGCAGCATTGGTTTGCGCTGCCAGCTGTCAGCCGCCCTCGAGCACTGTGCGGCGCAAGAAACGAACAGACTCCTTGTTATTCGTGCTGTCAGTTGTCAGAAAAGATTTGATTTGATTTAGTAATGATGACTTCTGCCACGTCAGCTTGCGCAATCGGTTGTTTGCGCAAAGCAGTGTGCGCAATCGGATTGCTGCGCAATCTGTTGTCTGCGCAATTCATCAAAATGATGGGTTTCTTGATTTCTTGACTTTGTTGATTGATGCAACTTGATTTTTTAGGACCTACACTTATGTTTACTTGGAAATGCTCCGACATTCCAAGATTATATCAGTATTTTTTTAGCACTTTTTTCTATTATGTGACTATTCATGGACATGGTTTTTGATTATGCCTCAATTTTGGCATCTTAGTTTATTATTTAGCACTTTATTTGTTTCAGTTTTATGGTAGTTGCTTCCTTCTTTATTAACTGCCTGTGACAAATACATGCCTGTGTTATTTTTCTATCGACTATCTGTTTCTCTTACTATGTTTACTGTTTCTACCATGCCTGTCATGACTATTTATTTTTCTTGTGTTTCTTCACTGTTTGTTACTTATGCATTGATTGCGGGGGAGCTTTCTCTTTTGTAATTATTTTGCTAAGTGACAACGGGGGAGAAATAAGGATCTAACAATTTTTGTGAATACAGGTTATGAACAATTTTTTTTGGTTACTATTTTGAATTGATTCCAAGCTTATATGTTATATCGGCAAGGTTTGTCAATTATCAAAATGGGGAAGATTGTTGGCCCATTGGTCATGGTCAAACCTGATTTTAATAATTGATCAAACTCTGTCTCGATATAAATACAAGTCAACTCAGATGTTTACCTACGACGTTTTGGACACTGCTCAACAATGGTTATCAACAATATTCAAGACTGAAGTCGTTTGCCATTCAGAATGTACTTCCTGTTAAGCAATGTAATTTTTCACTTTATTCAGTCTAGGAATACTTTGTACACCGAGTCGTACTGGCAAATAGGCTATCCGAAAACGTTTTTCAAAACCATTCTATTCTTTTGCAAATGACCTACGTTTTTGAAAAACATTCTTTTTACAAAACGCTTCTGAAGGATTGTTCAAAAAGCCAAAATTTATTTTCTCCAAAAATGAACTGGCAGAACCCCAGGAGAAATAGGGCCGAGTTCGTCCAGAGTTCGGCCATTTGGAACGTTAGTGAACGTTGGGTTTTTGAACTTGGTCATCCTTCAGTTACGGTTTGTTACAAAGAGTTCTGTCCGAATTCTGCCCGAATTCTGTCAGAGTTCTGTCTTTGGAAAAGCTATAAATAGAGAAGCATTTCGATCATTTCAGAACACCAATTCACTTTCAATCTCTTCTCTTCTTAAGCTTATATTCTTCCAAAGAGTTCTTAAAAGCTTTCATTTTCAAATCCCAAGCCAGTTACAATCCTCTAGTCTATTTGCCAGTGCGGTGTGGTCTAGAAGTTTCAAGAGAGATTGTAATCAGAGGCTTGATAGAAGATTCAACTCTTCATAATTGAAGTTGGACGAGTTCTTCGTATCAAAGCTCGCGTCTGTAGAAGTTGCAAGGACTTCGTATGAAACTTGCGGGATTTTCCAATAGTGGATTCAACTGGAAGCTAGAGTTCTTCCGACTGGACTAGTCCTCACCAGAGGGAAACCAGTATAAATTTCGGTGTTTGCGTTTGCCTTCTGATCACTTTTAAATTCTGTCATTTACTTTTTGTGATTATTATTTATTTTCCATTAAAATTCTTTTATTGCAAATTTCAATACAAACAGAACAGTGTTACAATATAGGACTTAGATGTAGTCCTAGGAGTACACTTTTGTTTATCTGGGTCCCTTGTGCCGATGGAGTGAGTGGTAATGCGTTGACTCCGTTGACGATCTGACGACGGTTATCGATTCTCTGAAGGTTTGGATTGCTCTGGGTGCTGGAGCTTGCTGAGAGGAGGAAGACGTTGAGTGTCTGTATCTGCCTCTCTGGTGGTGTGTTCCTTCATTTTTTGTACGTAGGATCGTTCTGTGTGTGTGTGTGAAGGAAATGATCCTTCTATTTATAGCTTTGCAGGCCGGCTGCTCATGCGCGCACGTAGGATGTGCCTGTACGCGGGGACACCACGTGGTGATTGCTGATGGAGGCGCATGGACGATGCGCCCTGATCGAGGGGTTGAATTCTTCATACTGCTGTTGTGAGCCGGCACGTAGCAGAGGAGAAGATCTTTCTGTTGCTGAAATCTTGGGTACGTTGAGTCAAAGGACACGTGTCGTCGACTCATGGCTCGGAGATCTCGAATTTGATGGAGGGAATGATTTGGTAGGATGCGCCTAGGACTGGGCGCATGAGGAGAATTTGGCTCGTAACCTTTAGGAGTCACGAACTATTCTGGGCGTATGGCTTTTGAGGCGGATGCAGAGCTTCAAATGGAGACTTTCCTTCTGTCTTTAGGGATCAGTAAAAAGTCTGAGGCGCATGGCTTTTGAGGCGCATGCGGTTTTGAGCGCATGGCTGCGGGGGCGCATGCGAGTGGTTGGGTGGCCACATGGCAGTAGCCGTCGGAGTAAAGGTGATGATGATGCTGACGTTGTCGACGCTTCGTCTTCTGAAAAAGCTGTCAACTGTTCAGACTTCGGGAGGCGTGCTGCCAACTCTGTCAGTTCAGCATTTAATGTTTCTGACATTCGATGGACAACTAAGTGGGCGCGTCGATTGGCGTTCCACTAGGCGTATGGGGACACATGGGGGCTCATCCTCTGTGATGCGCTTGGTACTGAAGGGCGCGTCTGTACTGATGCGCTTGTCGCTGTAAGGGCGCGTCTGTGTGATGTGCGGGCTGGCCGGCGCATCCGCTTCGTGACGCGTTCTTTAATGCAGCGACTGTTACGTTCTTCGAGTGCTTTAAATAGCCGTTTTGTTTTGGCTGAATTCGAAGCGTCCGGTTCATCCATTGAATGCAAATTCATTGCACGGAATTCGGAGAGCCATCCACTTGGCGCATGGGTTTGATTTGCCCGGCCTATAAATAGTGGTATGGAGAGAGGGTTTGCTTCTCGTTCTCTCACGTACTTCCGACATGAACTTGTTTACTCGGATGCATTCTGTTGACGAGATGCTTCCGAGGGTGAAAATGCGACGCAATGTCTTCGTTGACGCACTTGAAGGTGACTTTTACATCCAAAAGTCGGAGTCGAGGGCTTCTGAGGCAGGCGGAAGGTGCCTGTTGCATCCAAAGATAGGGATGCTCGAGCCTCGTCTTCGTTGTGCAGGAAGAGCCGTAGATCGGAATGGCGGTGCTGTGGCTTTGGGGGCTCTTTCTTCCTTCAAAGTGGGTGTTGCCCACTCTGGTTGTGTTGAAAGTTGCTCCCTTAGCCGCGGTTTCGATCACGGTCTTCCTTGGCCTTTGGAGGCTCTTTCGAAGCCTCCCCTGGCCACAGGTTGGCTTGCGGTGCTCTTCTCTTCCTCGGCTAGAGGGTTGATTGCCACCCTCGTTCTGCTCAATAAATGCTTCATTAGTCGAAGTATTTTGACGGCGGTGAGCCTGGCTGGAAGAGCGGCACATAACTGGGCTGCTGAAGGGATGCACATAACTGGGATGCACATAACTGAGCTGCTGAAAAGGATGCGCCTTGCTGAGGGCGCATGGTGGGATGCGCCTGACTGAAGGCGCATGGTGGTTGCTGCGCCTGCTTGAGGGCGCATAGTGGCTGCTGGCTGTAGACTTAGGATCTTTTCTTTGTAGAAATTCTCCTTTGTACAATCTTTTCTAGACATGTAATAGACTTTTATATGTGAAATAAAAAGTCCTCTTCTCAATGTCTATACTTGTTGTTTTGCTGTGAAGTGCTTTGTCCGAGCTCTGGCGCATATAGTCTGGCACATGGGCTTTCTGGTTCTGAAATTTCATGCTTCTACAAGACCCCCTTCAAAGTTTTTAAAACTTTTGGATAAGTTTTGGAATACTTTGAATAAGAAGCATGGTGGTAGAGGCGCATGTCTGTCGGGGCGCATAGATACTCCGCGCATTAGTGATGGGGCGCATGCTCCGCTCAGTTAATGCAAATGATGACGCCTCGGTAACTGAAAAGATTAATGATGATCTTTTGGGTTTTATTTGCGGTTATCTCTTCACAGAACCCGAGACGACGGCTGAGATCACACGTCATCGGTTCACGCGTACGACCAAGCCCTATAAATAGGCGAGAGATGGAGAGAGAGAGAGTTCTTCTTCTCCTTGCTTTTGCCTTTTTTTAGAGTTCTTCGTCAAAAACCCTAACTTTTTTCTCCCAAAGAATGGCTCCCAAGACTCCTCGCGGCGGTGCTGGCAAGGGAAAGGAGCCGGCGGAGTATGCCGAAGAGGATGCTCCTGTCACCATTGTGACTCCGACCGACGTTCGACCCGCGGTGACGGGTGGGTGTCGTCTCTTCCACTATTTTCTTTGTTCAGATGAACTTCGGATCATGCGACTGAGTTGGTGTGCCCTAACTCTCTGCTGCCGACGCGCATGGTCCTGCCGACTATGATGTCTCCCATAGGGGAGAATCCGGAGGATGTTGTTGTCGTGGAGATTCCAGCATCTCCAGATTATGTTAGAAGGGAAGCTGAGGATGCAGCAGCTTCCGAGATGATAAAGGCCGCAGCGGGGGCCTCGGATGCCGAGGGTCCAGCAGACACGCGGCTTCCTGGTGATGAAGTGGAGTGGAGTTCGTCGTCTTCGGATGACGTTGCTCCAGAGTTGCAAGAGTCTGTCGCGGGGGCGACAGGTATGGTTGGGACAGAGGAGAGGGTTGATTCCTTTCCTCGTCATGATGAGGGGAGGTCGGCGGTAACATTGCCGAGCTCTACCCCAGACTCAGCAGCGGAGGCTGAGGTGGCTACCGATCAGGAGGTAGCGACGGATCCTGTCCCTGTAGAGGGATTCGATGAAGAGGATGAGACTCGTCTGCCGGTCCTGACTTCAGGGGCGAGTCAGGAGACAAGTGTTGATCTCCCCGTTCTGCCAGGGGAGGTACTGGCTGCTGATAGGACATTAGGGGTTGAAGAGATGGTCACTGACGTCGGTGGTACTTCCGAGTTCGGGAAGGGGGGTGTGATAGAACCCTCGGTTGCTCCTTCCACTTGGGGTACTATCTCGACGCCTGTCCCGGCTTCTTCTGTTCCCTTGGCTCCTCGGGCTAGCAGTCCAGCCCCTGTTGATGAAATGCGTGTTGATGCCGAGATTCCAGCCTCGCAGGTTGAGGTCGGCGGATCTTCTTCCGGTCCGCTAACCGGAGCAGCTCCTCCCACTCCTGCTATGACGCCGCAGGTACTGGCGGATGCAGATGAATATGTGAAATTTAGCGTCAAGGCAGTGTATAAAATGCTGCAGAGGGGTGTATCTGTGGTGATGGACGCCAATGGGAGCTTTGCGACGGCAAGAACTCTGGCACTGCCTTATATCAACCTGATCCGTCTTCACCAGGGCCATGATCATATGGCCGAGATCCTGGAGGCTTCGGTGGTTGAGCTGGACCAGCGGCTTTCCGAACTTCAGCGCATCCAGCAAAATGACCTCTCCGTCTTGATAGATGCGGAGAAGGAGAAGCTGATCGCCGAGATTGAGTATTCTCACCAGGCCACTGTGAGTGTCTGGGAACATGAAGTAGCTGAGACTGAAGCTGCAGTGGAGCAGTTATCTCAGTCTACACGGGAGACAGTGGAAACGCGAACTGCGTTGGACGCTAATATCGCGGAGATTGACGCCCAGATCCGCCGCCTTGAGGAACAGCGGGCCCGACTCCTATTAGACGCCGAACGTGTCCAGGCTAAGCACGTAGCATTCAAGAAGGAGGAAGCAACTTTCACTCACCGGGCTCTTGCCCTGGCTTAGCAACGACAACAGCTTGATGAGAAGCATGAGAATGATACTTCTGCTGAGGCTGTTGAAGCGATGCGTCAAGAAGCTGAACGTCGAGTCCTGGCGACTGTGGAGACTCGTGCGGCAGACTTGAGACGATGAGTCAGAGAGCTTTCAGCCAACCCTGGGGATGTTTAGGAATTGTAGCCTCTTCTTTTTATATTTTTGCAACTCTTACTGGGGATAGTGTAGTCCCTTACTCTCTCTTTTTAGAAATAAAGAAGTACACAATTTTCTGTGATGTGTTCATTTTCGTTGTCATGAACTTGATGATTTGTGTGGACCTATTATCTTTTGCGCACGTTGGTTTTTAGGTACAGATAATAAGTTTGAAAGAACCAACATGTTTGCTCAGAGGTAATGTGGACGTGGCAAATATGGGATTCAAGTGGTGGAATCACCCTACTCAGAGGTGTCATGGACGTGGTAGGAATGATCCTGGAGGATACGCGAAACTACTCAGAGGTGATGTGGACGTGGAAGTTCTGCGATCAATGTACGGCAACGCAGGGGTTGTCTGTACGAGATGTTTACTCAGAGGTAATGTGGACGTGGTAAACATGAAGGATAGCGTAGGCTTACGGAGTGTAAGATTTCGCTTTGTAGGGTGTAGGGGAACAACTCAGAGGTGATGTGGACGTGGTTGTCCTTCTACTGGAGGATGCTACGGAACAGCTGGGTTCCGGCAGCGTATGATTTTGTGGAAGGGAATTGTCTGTGAGCCCTGATGATTGGGTCCACAGATCCCCTGGTGGAAGCACATGTCTGAAAGATGTCAAGAGTAGTACTTCTTTAGGAACTTGCCGTTGATGGGCATCATGAATAAGTCCCCATTAGGTTTGGCGAGGCGGTAAGCACCGTTTGAGTATACCGTCTCTATAATGAAAGGTCCTTCCCACTTGGGCTCGAACTTTTCTGGTGTCTTGTGAGTTATTACCATCGGCCTCCTGACTGCCAGAACCATGTCGCCAACTTGGAAAGTCCTCTGCTTGACCTTCTTGTTGAAAGCCTGTGATATACGGGCTTGGTAGAGTTCGATGCGTTGTTGAGCTAGGAGACGCTTTTAATCAAGTGCCTCCAGTTCCCGCAGATGACGACGTTGATTGTCTTCTTCTGTGAGTTGGTTTATGATTGCTACGCGAAGTGAAGGTATCTGAATCTCGAGAGGCAGTACCGCTTCGCTCCCGTAGACCAGGAAGAATGGTGTGTTGCCTGTTGGGGTCCGTACCGTTGTGCGGTAGGCCCAAAGGCATTCGCCGAGCTTCTCGTCCCAGTCGCGTTTGTTAGATGACACGACTTTCTTGAGTAGCCTGACGATAGTCTTGTTAAACGCCTCTGCTAATCCGTTTGCAGCCGGATTGTAGGCGGTTGATGCCATGTTTTGAATGCGATTCTTATCACAGAATCTGCTGAAAATATGGCTGATGAACTGAGGACCATTATCGTGAATAATCCTCCGGGGCACCCCGAAACGGTAGATGACGTGGTGCTTGATGAAGCTGATCACTCTGGAGCTTTTCACTTCTGCTAGCAGAACTGCTTCTGCCCATTTGGAGAAGTAGTCGGTGATTGCTAGGATGAAGCGGTGTCCTCTCGATGAAGGAGGGGTGATCGGTCCCACAATGTCCATGCCCCAAGCTTCGAAGGGCCAGGAGGCGACTGTAGGATGCAGTGCACTACAACAAAAAACCCTTTTAATGACGGCTAAAAAGCGTCATTAATGACGAACCATGACGCTTTTTTTTCCACAGCAACCGTTATGAAAACGGGTGTTATAAATGTTTTTTAAAAGCGTCATAAAATAACCGTCATGAATAGTTTCTATAAAAGCGTTATGAATAGTTAATATATAGTGCACAATTCAGAGCAATTTTAAAACGTCATGAATAGATAATATGTATAGGCTCAATGCAGCACATTTATAACACTTTATACTATTCAAATTAGCATATTTATAATGCTCTATACTGCACAGTATATATTACATTCCAAAAACTTAACATTATATATCACCATCTTTATTACATTTCTCAAAATAGAGTACATATCAACATCTTCATTACATTGAATATCCAAATACATATATATATTTACAACAGTAAAACACACAGTAGTGGTTCCCTCACAATTGAGAACAAAGTGCAACAAAATGCTAAGGTGTAGAAATAAGCCTAAATTGAATACATAATCAAAAGTCTCCATCTAGCCTCTTTCTCCAATTCTGGTAGTGCCTTCTTGAGTTTGCTGATAATATCGGCCCGTAGTGCTTTGAGGCCTCTACGCCATTCTTCCTGCCATAATGTTGAACACATAGGATGAAATCAAGAAATTTTAAATATTATTAAACTATGAAAAGTAGTGAAACAAAAAAAGTGTAATTCCTGAAAACACCATAAACAAAACATGAACAATTTATCAACTTTCCACACTATAACTGAGTCAGAATCTTAAGAACCTTGCCAACCACGACATCTTTGCATTCCAGCTTACTCATTTTCAGTTTAGTAAAACAAAATACATTTCTAAACCATATAAAAAGAAAAGGAGAGAATTACTTTCAGAAGTGCACAAGAAAATTCTTGACCTACTGCTATAACATAAAAATTGCAAGCTATAGCGAATAAAGATGATATGGAACTTGAAAAAGGCATGTCGCAACTAGCACAAGTCAATTTTCATATTATAATTAAGAAAATAACTCCAGAAATGATTTGGTTCCGTTTAGGCAAGTGTACCATGATTCTCTCCGTGCCGAATTTAATTATAGTCATTTTGAGCATTGCAATGCAAAGGACAACACCAGATAGGAATAAAATCTGTAAGGACCATAACAAACTTAATAACCCAGTTCATTGAGATAACCACCAAGCCTCTCAACGATCATGTTGCACTGACCAGAAGTCATTGGCTCATCATAAACGCCAACAATCAGAGACATATTTGTTTTCTTGACAGTAACACCCCCAGAACCCTGCCAGAAGAATAGAGAAACCCACCAGTAAGGCAATAATCAGGGCCAGTAATCGCGTGTGTGCGTGTGTGTGAACGAACAGTATACAATTGAATCTGCACACGAAAATTTTCAACACCACTCCCCATGGCAGAAACACTTATGCATGCACATTCAAGATATGGACATCATCATGTCCTTGATAATATTCAAGGCCAAGAGATTCCCAACAGCCAAAGAACTTGTAGACCATACCTTCTTCCCTCGAATAACAGCACCTGGTTCCCCTTGGATCACCATGTACTTTGTGTTACCAAGGTATAAACCAGTTGGTGCAAGAGATCCAGGCTCATCAAAATCTTTCATTATGCCAGTGATTTCTTCAGGCTTAACCTGCAAGAAACAACATATGTTTATAAGAAATGTGCAGGAACATAAAAGTTCTTGTAACCAGAACCACCATGTAACATAATTCATATGGTAGAAGAAAAAAATCTAGCACCCAAGAAATTCAATACTAGGTAAATACATAAGGTACAAAAAAAGTACTAATACTCAAGATATTCAATACAGTCTAAAAGAACATATTTATTGCTTTTTCCAAAGAACAGACAAGGTTCTAGTGAGTGACAAGCAACGGGAGCAAGCCACTGTCAAGAGAAATGTCCAGGAAATATACAGGAAAATGGGTAGACACTGCCAGACCATGTTGTGCTTTGGGTTCAGTAGGCTGATGTAAACTCCAGAGAGAACGATGGATAATATGAGTCAGCCTTGGTGGTTACCCTGCTTTGCATAGTGTCTGAATTCAAGTTACTCATTCTTACTGTCATGCAGTCATACCTAACATCTAAACCTCCCTTCTGTAGAGATTGTGGCAAGAAAAGTTGAATGTGTTCTTGGTTTGAAAAAACACATTCTTCTAAAGCAACATATCTCTTCCCAAATTAGTGCAGTGATTCATATAAAACATAAAAAGATGGGACTTAACCTGTTATAACGTGGTCGCCACTACTTTTTTCAGAATTAGAGGCATCTAAGAGTAGGTCACAGAGAAGATTGACAATAACCAAAAGTCGACGAAAAAGATAATGGATAGATGTATATCTTATATGATTTTAAATAATAAGTATTAAAGAATTTCTAGAACCATCCGACTTTGAAATGAAATAACTAAGAGTAAGACATGAATACAGATAGATCAGTATTCGTCTATAACTACTGAGCTTAATTACCTCCTCGCATGTATGAGCCATTTGTTGCCAGATTTATCATTGTAAAATACCAACAATTACTCGATGCAATTTTGTGTCATTTTCCTACAGGATAGAACATTAACAATTGTGAACCACAATAAAAAAGAAATTGCTACAGCTTACTTTATTCTTACCGATTTTTTTTTTAATTAGACCCTCTATTTCACTCGATGTATCAACTGTTGAACAACAAAAAACAGTTGCAAGTTTATTGTAATGTCATTATAAAAATTGAAAGTGATGCTTCAAAAGTTTAGAAGTGAAGTAACTTACAGTATGAACAGATGTTAGCATACTTATGTATACAAACTGTTCAGTCAGCATTATTGATTGAAGTAAAATGGTTTCTCTGATCTCCTTGAAGAAAAAACTCCAAGTCTCCAATTTACAGAAACGTGACTCCAAAATTTATCTGGAAAAAAGGCAAAAAGTTGAATGTGTTCTTGGTTTGAAAAAACACGGATTATTTATCTGGAAAGAGAGTGAAATTTGGAGATATTTGACGATAATTCAGCTTATGGAAAACATTCGAGAAGTCCTAAAGCTATTAGGAGTATTCTTTAAATCATACAAACAAGCTCAAGCATAACAACACTCACATACAAGGATAAGGAACTAAGAAGGTAATCTAACAGATTAGTAATACTGGTATAAAATTTGTCAAAATTTGGTAATCTAACAGAGATGTGTCATACTGCCAAAGCAAAATTGAGTAATGTAAGGACCTGACAGAGAAGACCCTTTTTGACATCATCCAACTCCCATATATTTGGAGCTAGGGACCTGGTCAGCCTTTCATAAATATCTGGGAGCTTCGAGAGACATTTCAATTTCTCCACCTGCACAAGCCCGGATGAGTGAGAATCATTGATTTGAAAAACAGTAACAGTATCAACAGAAGACTTGAAATACAGACTTGAGAAGAACTCAGAAAGAGAAAAGAGCAAAACCTTAGCTTGGTATTCTGGAGATTCATCTTCATCATTAGCCCCTGCTAGCGGAATTATTATCACATTCCATGGGATCCTCAATATGCATCCTTAACTTATCTGTCTTCTTCAAGTGAAGACAGTCTATATATGTCTGTTATAACAACACTAAATGTTTATCCATTGGTCAAGAAATACAGTATCTTCAGTGTCAAGTTTCAAGAAGATATGATCTAAGGAAAACTCTGATCTCATCAAGACAAAGAATACCTTAAATAGAGATTTAAGTCCCCAAAAGCAGCGGTGCCAACTGCTGCCTACTCGACAACAACATACAAGTTCACAACCATACAATCAATTAATCAAACACTTGAAACGCACCATCGCCGTAGCAGCACGCCAACAAAACCCAAACAACCAAAATGAAGTGGACTGACCATGGGGCGGAGGATCACTCACAGGTTGCAGCCGCAGAAGAGGAAGAAGCAGCAGAGCATGGAAACCAAGGCTACGGACTCGAGAGCGGTGACCGCGGCCCACAGCACGGTGTCCACCGCGGAGGAGAAGCCGAGGTCGAGGGGGGGCCAGTAGAGAGACGACGGGAGGATCCATCTCGGCGGCTTGAGCCTCGCGAAGGAGAAGTCGAGCTCCGTGCCTCGCGACGGGAGGGTCCATCTTGGCGGCGTGGACGCGGCGGTCGCACCGGAAGCAGAGGAAGGCGGAGTCGGCGTCGCAGTAGAGGGAGGCTTCTTCTCCGCAGAGCTCACAGTAGAGGGAGGCTTCTTCTCCGCAGAGCTCGCAGTGATTTCTCGGACACGATTTCTTATCTTTCTCTTCTCAAAACCCTAACCCTAATTTTTTTTTTTGGATGGAGAAAGGAAGAAATAGAGTTGAAGTCTGTTGAGGAGAGAGGCGACGAATGGTATGAACATATTAATAAGTTTGCAAAATATTACAAGTTTGCCACCGCTCTAAAATATTAATGACGCTTTGTTTTATAAACGTTATAAAAAGCCCAGAATTAGCCCAAACCGTCATAAAAAAAAGGTATTTTTCAACTTAATAACGCTTATGTATCAGCCGTCATTAAAACTCCTTGTCGAGCGTCATTAAAAGGGTTTTTTGTTGTAGTGGTGGTTCTGACGGTGTATGTGTGAAGTCTGCGTGAAGCTGGCACGCATGGCACTTCTTAGCATATTCAACAGCGTCAGCGGCCATGGTTGGCCAGTAGTAGCCCATGCATCGCAGTCGGTCCTGCAACTTAGGGCCAGGTTGATGGGCCCCGCAGGTTCCATCATGGGCTTCTCGAAGGGCTTCGGCTGCTTCTTCGTTAGACAAACATCGAAGGAGAAGTCCATCGTAGGAGCGTTGGTACAGCATTTTAGTGGCTGTATCATAGTAGAATCGAAGAGAGCGTCTCCTGACTGAGACGACTTTTTTCGGGTCTTCTGGGAGAATTCCGTAGACAGCGAAGTCGATGAACGGGAATCTCCAGTCTCGGACATTAACACCAGTATTTGTCGGTATGGCACAGGCCATGTGTGAGCATAGGTTGTTTTTAGGACAGACCAAGTCTCTTCTGACTATCGTGACATAGTATTGAGTCTCGAGGGGTGCTGCCAATGAGGTCGCGAGGCCAGCCAGAGCGTCGGCCTCCAAGTTTTGTAGATGGAGAACATGTTCGATGAAGAATCCAATGAAGGTTGAAATGATCTTCAATGCAACTTCGTGGTAAGGGATCAGATCTTCATGGCGAACTTCGTATTGCCCTCTGATCTGCTTTTTGACGAGTTTTGAGTCGCCGTAGGCTTCCAGATGATTCACCCCCAGCTGTTGCGCCAGCTGGAGTCCCATAATGAGCGCGTTGTACTCGGCAACATTGTTGGAGCACGGCTTCGAAAGGGAGTAAGCGCGCTGGATGACCAGCTGATCGGGGGAAACTAATACCACCCCCACTCCTGCGACGATTTGGCCTTTGGGGCCTGTTCTTGAAGCACCATCGAAAAACATCCACCAGACGGAGCCTTCTTCGGTGACGTTTGATTCTTGGACCTCATCCGAGATGTCTTCATAGAGTTTTGAGGACTCAGGGATGGGGTGTGCAGCTAAAAAGTCGGCCAGAGCTTGACCCTTAACAGCTTTTTGCGGAACAAACACCATGTTGTACGGTGTTAGCAAGATCGCCCATGTGGCTAGCCGGGAGTTCAATGATCCTGGCTTCGTCATGAGGACTCTGAGCGGATTGACTCGGGAAATGACATGAATTGTCTGGCCCGAGACATAATGACGAGTCTTCTGGATGGCAAATACTAAAGCCAAGCACTCTTTTTCAACGAGGTTGTACCGGTGTTCGACCCCGATGAGTGTTCGACTGAGGTAGTAGATTGCTTGCTCATAGCCTGTATCGCTGTTCTGAGCTAGCAGAGCGCCGAGGGAATGATCCATGGCACGGACGTAAAGGAGAAACGGTTTGCCGACGACGGGTGCCACCAGGACTGGTGGGCTCGTCAAGTAGGCTTTGATGTCGTCGAAAGCCTTTTGGCATTCCTCTGTCCAGACATAAGAGACTCCCTTCTTCATGAGCTGGGTGAAGGGTTGACATTTGTCGGAGAGGTTTGCTATGAACCTCTGGATGTATGCCAGACGTCCCTGTAGGCCTCGAAGTTTTCGAAGGTTCTTCGGAGGGTCCATATCCAGGATGGCTTTGGTCTTCTCGGGATCGACATGAATGCCTTTCGCCGTGATGATGAAGCCCAAGAACTTTCCGCTAGAAACCCCTAGGAAGGATTTAGCGGGGTTCATCTTGAGTTGATGCGCCCACATGAGATCGAAGACTGTCTTGAGGTCTTGCAGGTGATCTCCTTTAAGACGGCTCTTGACTGCGATGTCGTCAACATAGCATTCGACTGTCTTGCGAAGGTGCTGACGGAAAATGGTGCTCATAGCTTGTTGGTATGTCGCACCGGCGTTCTTCAAGCCGAAGGGCATCACTGTGTAACAGAAAACGCCCTTTCGAGTCCTAAATGACGTGTGTTTTGCGTCATCGAGGAACATCTTGATCTGGTTGTAGCCCGAATATCCGTCCATGAAAGACATGCGCTCGAAGCCGCATGTGTTGTCAATCATCACGTCGGTGATTGGAAGCGGGAATTCGTCCTTCGGGCAAGCAGAGTTAAGGTCCCTGAAGTCGATACAAACTCGTATCTTCCCATTCTTCTTGGTGATGGGGACGACGTTGGCTACCCAATCTGGGTGTTGTTCTTCACGGATGAAGCCGCTGGTCAAGAGCTTGTCCACTTCCTGATCGATGGCGTTCATGATGTCCGGACGGAAGCGCCGCTGTTGTTGTTTGATAGGCTTGGCATCAGGTAAGATGTTCAGCCTATGCATCGCGATCTGGGGATCAAGTCCTGGCATATCTTCGTAGCTCCACGCGAAGACGTCGATAAACTCTTTAGCCAGCTGGATTAAAGATTCTCGGTCTTCTCCTTTTAGGCTTTTGCTGACGAAGATGGGTTTGGAAGAAGATCCATCCCCAAGGTCGATCTGCTCGACTTCGTCTTCGGTGAGAGGTTCACGTAATTCAAAACGAGACTCCCACTGTTCTCCCAGGCGCTGAGCCTAAGGTTCTTCTTCGAAGAATTGCGGCGCTTGGTCTTCGCCTTCTTCTTCTTGAGATTGTGCAGACATCATGTTGGCTGACAGCACTCTCTTGAAGACTGAGCCGATACTGGTATCGGAATCCCATGTTGATGCTTCAGACGAGTGAGAATGTTCTATCTCTTCTGCGTCTGAACTCTCCGGAGTTGACGGTGGCGTGACATAGCCTACCCCCCGTCGAGTTCTATTGTAGTAGTCCTGCGGCTTTCCTTTAGGAGTCGGAAGCCGGAGAGGGAGACGTCGACCTTTGTCGTAGTTCAGGTCTTTGTTGCTTTTTAGGTCGTAACTCATCTTCTGGATGAGGTACTTTGCGACGTCTATGTACCAATAGAGTTGCATTCTGCCGGCATCTGGTTCTGGCTCGAGTGGCGGGAGGTCTTGATGACGCTCAACTTTGCCAAAGATGATGGATTCTTCGTCTCGACTACGTGGCGGGACTATGTAACAGACTCCTTGAGACGGGACTACTCGATTTACATGATGGACGGTCGTTATTTGTGTTTGCAACGACCGTAGAGCGTTATCTAATGTATACATGGCATTCCAATGTGGAAGACAAGAATAATTAAAAGATACTCTATTATTGATGAAATACGAGATTTTATCCCGCGGGATTACATTGTCCAGAGAGGGGGCATCTACATCAGCTAAGATATAGTCCCCCAGTTCTTCATCTGTAAGCACTGGAGTAGGATTGGGAGCGTCCACCACAGTGTTGGTCTTGGAGTCCAAGAGGACTACGTGGGCCTTCTCTGGCGGCTGGAATGGCGGCGGCCTGCCTTTAAGACGCACCTTCAGAGGTGCCTCCGCTGTGCCTCCGGTGATTGGCGCCTTCCCCTGTAGTTTTGCCACGAGGGGAGCCGATGTTTGAGGCGGCTTTCCCTTGAGCCGTATCTTCAGGGGAGCTTCAGGAGCAGCTGGGGCTTTCCCGGGTAGCTTAATGCTTATGGGAGGCAACTTCTGAGGCGGTTTGCCTTTGAGTCGGATCTTCAAAGGAGCGTCGGGAGTGACCTCAGGCTCCATGTCCGGCTCTGCTGCCGTTTCTGCTTCGTCGTCAGCATCATTGGCTCCCTCCTCGTCAGGTGACTTGTATAAGTCGACATCGGTGAAGTAGGCTTCAATCCCTTTGAAAGGATCGATGTCCGCGAACTCCGTACGGATGACGTTGTTGGTGGACACGTACTTCATACATTGGTGGAGCGTGGATGGCACCACCATGTATTCATGCAGCCATGGGCGACCCAACAGAAGGTTGTAGTTGACCTCGGCGTCCACGACATAACAAGTGACTTCGGTTCTGAGGTTACCGATGTGGCACTTTAGTCGTATCTTGCCCAGTGGTTCACTTTTGCTGGCGTTGAAGCCACTGATTGTTGTGTTGGAGGGCGCTAGTCGGTACATTGGGATCCCCAGTGTTGAGAGCAGCGTCTTCGGGATGATGCTGAGGGAAGACCCCGGATCGATCTGAATCCGCTTCATCTTGACTGAACCGATATACCCGGTATAATACAGCGGCCGGTTATGTCGGTTGTGCTTGAGCAGCATGTCTTGTTGGGTGAAAGTTATGTTCGGGATAACTTCATCCGCACAATGACAGCGCGCACATACAGTTGGGAGATCTTCAGGCTGCTTAACCTGACTGAGAAAGGATTCAGCATCCTTCAGAGCTTCACAGAGAGCTTCTCGGGAGTCTTTGGACAGACGAAGGAGCTCGAACAGAGATAGGCGGGCAGGAGTACTGGCCAGTTGTGCCAGTATGTCGAAGTTGTGGGGCTTGGCTAGTCCCGAAGCATTCTTCTTTCGTAGAGGTCTGTCGAAACGAGCCTCCACGTACTTCTGCTTATTGGCTGCTGAGGGCTTAGATGGACCCTCCTCCTGGGCAGCAGGGACGGTGCAAGGAGGCACCACCTCGGCGGCAGCTTCGTCGGGTTGGACGTTCTGTTGTGAACGCGTCTGCACAGGAAGTGCCTCTTCCGTTGAAGAAGAGACCGTGCGGCAAGACTTGATCTTCCTGCCTTTGGATTTGGAGGTAGGGCGTACCTCCGGTTGAGTCACCTCGGAGACGAGATCGGGGTGAACCCATAGGATCTCTCCCCAAGACGTGGTGAGTGGGATGAGTCCACTCACGTTGTCACGGGCAGGTGGCAAGTTAACTACCTCCATTATCGCCTTAGGGATAGGGACGACGCCTTCCTGTGTTGTTGTTGGCGGCAAGGTGCCGAACTGGAGTGACACCACGTTGGCTGACACCGTCTTCTCCTCGTAGTCGACGGAGATTACATCCGCATTGATCATGCGCTGGATGTAATTCTTGAGGACATAGCAGTCCTTGGTTGGGTGTCCGACAAACCGATGGTAGTGACAGTACCTCGGGTTGTCCACTTTCCCAACCTCGTCGGGACGCTTCGGGTCCGGCAGCTTGATCTTGTCACCCTGCTTCAGTATCTCAAAGAGTTGCAGGGTGTCTTCATCGTTGAACGAATAAACCTTCTTTGGCCTTGGTGCAAGTGGAGGCTTCTGAGTAGGTGCTGACGCACCTCTTGAGGCATTGACAGTCAATGCCTGTTTTCCCTTTGTCTCTCGTCCGGGGTTGTTGGCTGCAGGCCATTTCCCCTTGTCCTCAAAGGCAGGGAAGCTGACTCCCAGAAGACGAGCATTGGCCGCCTTCTTCTCTGCGGCTTCTGCTTCAATGATCAGGGAACTCCAATCGGAAGGAGGAGTGGAGTTGAGCCAGAGTTTGACTGCAGGCAACATGTTCATGCTGCAGGAGGAGAGGAGTGCATGTTCTGGCATACCCGGGGGCAGTCTGAAGCAGGCCTGTCGGAAGCGTTCGATGAACACTCGAACTGTTTCCTTCTCCTTCTGGCGTATCTCTATGAGGGACACCATCGATATGTCCTTCCCGCCGTCGTAGAAACGGTCGAGAAAAAGGCGCGTGAGGTCGTCGAAGGAAGATATGGAATTGTCGGAGAGGCTGCAGTACCAGTCGTACGCCACTCCCTTCAGTGTCCCGACAAATATGCTAGTAAGTAGCGCGTCCTCCTTCGGAAGATGTCCCATCTGAGACTGGAAGTACGTCAGGTAGAGACGCGGAGAGTCCTTCCCGTCGTACGGCGTCAGTGTTTGTGGTTTATACTTTGGAGGATAAACCACCTTATTCCACTCGAGGGGATAAGGCTGGGGAATGCCCATCTTTTGGCGCTCCTCTTGTCTCGTCTTGGACTCAAAGCGCTCGCGCAAGTCCCTGATCATCTCGACCACGTCCTCCGTGGAGCTGGGAGTCGGGGAAGGTGGTACCACCTGATGTTGAACATTTGAGGGCTCCGACGTCCGAGGTGCTTCTCGGCGATCTGTGTCCGAGGATACCCGTTGAAGGGGTACACTCGATTCTCCATTGGCCCCTGGGTCGGGTTCGGTAGAAGGTGTCCTGGCCAAAGCTGACCGTATCTCAAACACTGCTTGAGTCAGTGTTTGTATGGAGGCAGAGAGGGTTTTAAGTCCTCCCTCCAGGGTATCTATGCGCTGGACGAGGTCTGTTGGCGGCGTATCAGACTCGATATCAGCCCCAGTCACGTTTACTATCATGACGCGGCCGGGAGTGGATGGATGGGTCGAGGCTTCACTCTCGGCCTCACTCTCTTGTAGGGGAGTTGCCTCTCCTGGAGCCTCGTCTTGGCTACCCCCGGCTTTGTTCGGGAGAACATTCACCACGGGCGCATCTGCAAGGGCCTGATTACCCTCAGCCTCATCTTGAAGGGCCTCTTCGTAACTCGGGTCCGTAGAGGCCAGACCACCCCCAGCTATGTTCTGGGGGATATCTTCGTCTTCAAGGTCCGCCCCAGATGTGCTTTGGACACCCTCGTCTTCGGAAGGAGGCTCGACAAGGGTTTGACTACCCCCAGCTTTCTCCAAGATCTTCTTCCTCCCCCGAGTGCCTTCGAACACTCCGGAGGATGAGACAGCTGTCTTGGTCTTCCTCGGTTGGCTTTTGGACGAGGAAGAGGAATTGCCAGTCGCCTTTCGGACCGACGAGGTGTTGGAGATCACGTTGCATGAAGCAACCCTTGGCTCCTCTTTTGTTGACACCTTTGTCCCGAGACGACGTCGGAGGGGTGTCGATGATTGCAGCCGCTGGAACACTGACTGCCTTGGTGGAACTGCCCTTTTGCAACAGCAGTTGATGGTGACCACAGCACAAGTATGCCCCGTGAGAGGCGCATCGTGCTTGTCAGTCATCTCTCCAGATCGGCGCTTGTGAGTGATCACGTTACGCAGATCGTTGGAGGAGAGTGCCACCTTCACACCCCCTTTAGGCGCATGGCAAGGCCAAGCGCCGGGGTGGTCAAGTGAGTGTTGTGCCCCCTGATCTAATACCAAACAGGCATCCCGATCAGTAGTGGGGGAACCACAACATTTGAAGTGACTTGAACGGACCTCAGACGCACAACCAGAGGAGGCGCGAGAGTTCAAGACCACTGAATTTGCCTCACTCGACTTGGTTGTGCACGCAATAGATGCGCCCAAGTGAGACGAGGACTTTGAAGGTCGGCTCGTTTCTGGCGCAGAAGCACCTGAGTCAACCTTGTACAGCTTACCATCAGCAGCGCGCATGATTGTGAGCGCATGCTTCTGGCTTGCTGCTGGCATAGCACATTTGGGACGCATGGCCCGTGCCGCCTTGGATTTCTTCGCACCAGCCCGCTGGGGCGCATAGTAATCAGAATCCAAATTCTTCTCGCCATTACAGTGAGTGAGTCTGTCAAAGACAGAGACCTTCTGTGGCGCATCACAGGTGAAGCGCGGGGCATTGGTTGCACCCCTGCTCTGTCGACGCATCTTCCTCGTCTGAGAGGGAGATGGCTGGGGAATGTGGTTAGCCGCACGCTTCCCCGAGAGATGCGCTGCACCTGTGGGCGCATCTTGGTTGCTGAGGACGTCTGCAGGAAGGGAAGGCTGGATTGGCGCATCCCCTTCGGTGGTGGTGCCCGAGGCGTCGACCTTGCGTACCCAGACTCGGCGGGTCTTCTTCGGCTTCGGCAGCCGCTTCGAAGGACTCGCACTTCCTTCAGAGGTGAACTCCTCATACGCCCGTTGATTGAGGCGTACGACCAGCGTCTTGTGGGAGGAGCCCACCTTTACGTCGTCGGATTGCGACACAGATTTCTCCGTGGAGGAGAAAGAGGTCCCCAGCAAAGTCGCCAGCTTGTTTGCCATTAAAATTCTTTTATTGCAAATTTTAATACAAACAGAACAGTGTTACAATATAGGACTTAGATGTAGTCCTAGGAGTACACTTTTGTTTATCTGGGTCCCTTGTGCCGATGGAGTGAGTGGTAATGCGTTGACTCCGTTGACGATCTGACGACGGTTATCGGTTCTCTGAAGGTTTGGATTGCTCTGGGTGCTGGAGCTTGCTGAGAGGAGGAAGACGTTGAGTGTCTGTATCTGCCTCTCTGGTGGTGTGTTCCTTCGTTTTTTGTACGTAGGATCGGTCTGTGTGTGTGTGTGTGTGAAGGAAATGATCCTTCTATTTATAGCTTTGCAGGCCGGCTGCTCATGCGCGCACGTAGGATGCGCCTGTACGCGGGGACGCCACGTGGTGATTGCTGATGGAGGCGTATGGACGATGCGCCCTGATCGAGGGGTTGAATTCTTCATACTGCTGTTGTGAGCCGGCACGTAGCAGAGGAGAAGATCTTTCTGTTGCTGAAATCTTGGGTGCGTTGAGTCAAAGGACACGTGTCGTCGACTCATGGCTCGGAGATCTCGGATTTGATGGGGGGAATGATTTGGTAGGATGCGCCTAGGACTGGGCGCATGAGGAGACTTTGGCTCGTAACCTTTAGGAGTCACGAACTATTCTGGGCGCATGGCTTTTGAGGCGCATGTAGAGCTTCAAATGGAGACTTTCCTTCTGTCTTTAGGGATCAGTAAAAAGTCTGAGGCGCATGGCTTTTGAGGCGCATGCGGTTTTGAGCGCATGGCTGCGGGGGCGCATGCGAGTGGTTGGGTGGCCACGTGGCAGTAGCCGTCGGAGTAAAGGTGATGATGATGCTGACGTTGTCGACGCTTCGTCTTCTGAAAAAGCTGTCAACTGTTCAGACTTCGGGAGGCGTGCTGCCAACTCTGTCAGTTCAGCATTTAATGTTTCTGACATTCGATGGACAACTAAGTGGGCGCGTCGATTGGCGTTCCACTAGGCGTATGGGGACACATGGGGGCTCATCCTCTGTGATGCGCTTGGTACTGAAGGGCGCGTCTGTACTGATGCGCTTGTCGCTGTAAGGGCGCGTCTGTGTGATGCGCGGGCTGGCCGGCGCATCCGCTTCGTGACGCGTTCTTTAATGCAGCGACTGTTACGTTCTTCGAGTGCTTTAAATAGCCGTTTTGTTTTGGCTGAATTCGAAGCGTCCGGTTCATCCATTGAATGCAAATTCATTGCACGGAATTCGGAGAGCCATCCACTTGGCGCATGGGTTTGATTTGCCCGGCCTATAAATAGTGGTATGGAGAGAGGGTTTGCTTCTCGTTCTCTCACGTACTTCCGACATGAACTTGTTTACTCGGATGCATTCTGTTGACGAGATGCTTCCGAGGGTGAAAATGCGACGCAATGTCTTCGTTGACGCACTTGAAGGTGACTGTTACATCCAAAAGTCGGAGTCGAGGGCTTCTGAGGCAGGCGGAAGGTGCCTGTTGCATCCAAAGATAGGGATGCTCGAGCCTCGTCTTCGTTGTGCAGGAAGAGCCGTAGATCGGAATGGCGGTGCTGTGGCTTTGGGGGCTCTTTCTTCCTTCAAAGTGGGTGTTGCCCACTCTGGTTGTGTTGAAAGCTGCTCCCTTAGCCGCGGTTTCGATCACGGTCTTCCTTGGCCTTTGGAGGCTCTTTCGAAGCCTCCCCTGGCCACAGGTTGGCTTGCGGTGCTCTTCTCTTCCTCGGCTAGAGGGTTGATTGCCACCCTCGTTCTGCTCAATAAATGCTTCATTAGTCGAAGTATTTTGACGGCGGTGAGCCTGGCTGAAAGAGCGGCACATAACTGGGCTGCTGAAGGGATGCACATAACTAGGATGCACATAAATGAGCTGCTGAAAAGGATGCGCCTTGCTGAGGGCGCATGGTGGGATGCGCCTGACTGAGGGCGCATGGTGGTTGCTGCGCTTGCTTGAGGGCGCATGGTGGCTGCTGGCTGTAGACTTAAGATCTTTTCTTTGTAGAAATTCTCCTTTGTACAATCTTTTCTAGACATGTAATAGACTTTTATATGTGAAATAAAAAGTCCTCTTCTCAATGTCTATACTTGTTGTTTTGCTGTGAAGTGCTTTGTCCGAGCTCTGGCGCATGGGCTTTCTGGTTCTGAAATTCCATGCTTCTACATTATTATATCTGTGATCTAATAGCTAACAAGTTTTTAATTAGCAATATTACGCTGCCTACTCTATTCACCCCCCCTCTAGAGTATTCTGCTTTACGATTTCGTTCCTACAAAAACTTTTCTTGACTCCGGCCTAGATGACGGCTATTAGCTGTCAAAAAAACCTTTTTTTACGGACAAAACCCATCAGGAAAAGCATTTATTCATGGTTAAAAATCGTCAATGCAAAGCCCTTCTACAGCAGGATTTAACCGTCAAGAGAAGCTAAATTTTGTATTGCCAAAATTCTATTTATAATTATATATTATGAATAAAAACACAAATAATATCAATATAATCCAGAAGATCACATACATCAAAGAACTATAATATGATATTTTTATATTAACAAATGTGTTCCTACACCAAAAACATCCAAATACAAACATACAACCACAATAATGGCTTTCCTACAAAATCCTAATCATCCAAACTCTATATTTATACAAGTAAACCAAAATATATAGCAAACCCGAAGCACATCCCTCCCATTCAAGTACAACTTTTCTTTTCCATGTAGTTCCTGAGAGAACAAGAGAATAGATTTAATCATTATGTGTACATGTTTCTACAAACTGATATCAATTGAGAACACAAACTTTTTAAAAAAAAATAGCATGTATCTAAAACAAGTTCACTACAAACTACAAGAAAAATTTAGCATATATCTAAAACTTTGCTAAATCTTGGCTACTTTCAGTCGTATCAGAATTGAAAGGGGAAGTCATATCAGAATTGAAAGGGGAAGCCATATGAACTTTAGCATTTAATCTTCCATTGCAAGGGATTGATATACTCATATATGATGAAAGGACTGACACATGTAGTACAAGTATGCATCAAAGTAGTAAGAAGTATCAGATTGCATTCCTTCACGTCCATAGATGAGTTGCAATGCACTTTAGTAAGTGAACCAATATTGCGCTTAAGATTCTGGTAAGCAAGCCTAATTGGCAAAGGAGCACATATTGTTATACAGTTGGTAGGAGCCAAGCCACAATTAAACAGTAAAAAAAACTTGAATATCTTTCTAAAATGTTCTGAAGAGCCTACTAATTTGTGTTCAATATTAAGCTACATTAGACAACATGGTTGCATCAACATTTCTTCCAGAATGTTGAGCTATAGTTTCAATTTGGTTGGCCTCAAATTGAGAGCAACCAAATTTTCTGCCAACTATCAGTTACTTGCTAATTTGTGTTCAGTATGAAGCTACACTAGAACAACATGGTTGCATCAACATTTCTTCCACAATATTGAGCTATACTTGGCCTCAAATTGAGAGCAACCAAATTTTATGCCAACTATCAGTTACTTGCTAATTTGTGTTCAGTATTAAGCTACACTAGTACAACATGGTAGCATATTCAAACTGACATCTTTTCGTTATCTTCATGAGAATGAATATGAAGTTCCCAACATGTGGCTCATTCTAACTCAAGGGAATAAACTCATTCCTTAACATAGTAATAACAGATCCAATATTATTTATGACCCAGTGTACTTCTCTACATATCTTTACTCATCAGGTCCAATTTCTTTATGATTATGATTCTCTCAGCATCACCTAAAGTCATACATGAATATAACATGATTCAGAAATCCTTCCTTACGCCTACAGACATCATTCACTTCATTGCAATCAATTTGGTTATTAATCCTAAACTTCCCTTTGGGAAATCAAATCAAATATATGGTGATATAGCTCGTACAGACCATTCAACCCAGAATCAAGAGGTTAGATTATTACCTACTAGAGGTTAAACTCTAGTGATGAACCACTGGTTGACCTGCCACGAGAAGGAGACCCAAGTGCTCCTATCTAGGATTCTTCCTCAACAGTGATCAACAACTCCAATCTCGACCCGAGCCAAGGTCAGCTCGCAGGGGACTGCTCTGCAAGAACTGGGTTGTATGGGAGAGCCCATGGCTGCTCGAAAAATAAAGGAATTGGTGAAGTCGAGTAATCAATAAATTAATGATCAATGGCATAAGATAAGTTGTTAGCTCCATTATTAATAGATCAGTGATCTAAAATCATTGACCAACAATCTCAAATTGTAACATAAACTCATTAACTAACAATCTCAAATAGCCCCATCTTGTATATCAAAAATAATCAGCAAGCTCAAATAATAACCAGCAAGCTCCAGTATCAATGGCACAAGCTTTACATATGAACAATCAAATAAAGGATTTCTAACCCATCTCTAACCAAAGATTTCAGCTTTACATATGAACAATCAAAACCAAACCAAATAATGCTTACTAATTAAGAACAACAATATATGCTTGTATACTAGCATATATTGTGCATGTTCATAGAATATTAAATATGTACCAGTATCATTAAAATATACATAGAAAGCTAGCAAATTCCTGGAATTAAATTAAGGTATTTCTGGAATTAAATGGATTTTCGCTTGTCTGCAAGTAAGATATTTCTGGAATTAAATGGCCAATTCAGTTGAAGGTTAAATTAGGATATACAACTATTATTCACAAGGGGCAAATGAAGGTTCCTAGACCACATGACTGATGTATTGAGTGCCAAAGGCCAAAGAAAAAATTGAGCAGAATAACGCTTAAAGAGATTCTACAAATCGGTGCCTTTTGGAACCAAGAAAATCTAAACTTTTATGGCACAATATATATATTGAAGCATACAGAAGTATATATATCATTCTTTAATGTCAAAAGAAATACACCTTTGTAGTGAGCTTTCGGACTCCAAGTCCTCCAGACTTACTTCCAGCTATCCTTGTGATCGATTGTTACCCCCAAAAGCCATTGTTTTTCGTTGCTCTGTAGTCTATGAATCAATATTTGTGTAAGTAAAAAACGAAAATCTCAACAGAGCAACATCCGAAATTTGTATCTAATATTTGAAACTATTCGATTATAATGCAAAATTTATGGCTAAATATGTTCCCAACAACCTTTATACCACCCAACAATAACAAAATAACAATCACGTTGCAGCAATGATAATCTAACTCATGATTGGAAATATCTAGGTATACTACAACAAAACTTACTCATAAATGTAAGACTGTTAAGCCAATTAAGAAAGTTAAATATTAATATTCAACATTCCAACTACTTTTGAAATCGTCATGGCTCCTACATTAGTGACATTCTTGCTGTCAAAACAATATACAGTAACAAAACGGTATAAATGGGTACTTCATAGTACATAGAAATAACTGAGTGGCTTAGCAAGCCCCAAAAAGTTACATATGTAACTATCTGATAACTATTATCTCAATGCTATCCATATTTTTAACTACTACATACTGCTGGAAATGAAAGAAACAAGAAAAAGAAAGGAAAGAACAGAAATTAAAAAAAATTCTACAAGTGTCTAAAGCAGGTGCAGTTTATTCCAAGTGTCTAAAGCATGTTAACATATGACTTACAAATTTAAAGGTAAAAGCATGTGCAGTTTATTCCACTCACCCCAAAGCTCTTATTTGGTCTTCAATGGACTTGTTTGCAGCCTCAACTGTCTTGTATGTGACAAAGCCGAATCCTCTGCTATATTAAGAAAACCAGGTTCCTGACTAATGTAGAGTAACCAATACAAACAGTATGAAAGCCAGATAGATGTAAATATTACCGTAATTTCTCCGTCTCCTTATCATAAGCTGCTGAGCCTTCTTCTATTTCCCCATGCCTGCCGAAGAAATTAAGCAAATTTTCACTTGCTATTTCTGGAGAAAGTCCTCCAATGTATAGCTTCCTCAGTGCTATATCAAAGGTAGCAGATGTACTAGTTAGGAACTCGCAAGCAAGATTGTAAACTGCCAAACGTCCTTAGAATAGCAAATCAGAATCCCATATTGGAAGCAGAAGTGAAAGAAATAATTGACAAAATGTAGAGGGGAATTAGTTCCACCACAAAAAGTAATTATAGATGAAGTAGCATTTCTTCACCAACTGTTGTTGCTGTCAAATACTCTTCTGCACAGAATCCTAACATTCATAATTGTTACAAATAGACTACTAAGATTAAGTGGAGGTTCTTTGTATACGGCTACACTTTTTCAGTTAGTTTTCTAGTCTAAGTTCGGTTCATTTCTTCTCCATTTGGACAAATTTTCGATTTCATTTTGGTTTGGTGGAATGGTAACTGAACCAACCAAAATAATTGGATTAGAGCCCAACCCAGACCCATCCCTTAAGGAAAGTGAACTAGAGTTGTTCGCACTCCAAACCACCCTAGCCAACCTGAGAGAGTTATTTGCATTCCACACCACCCTAGCTCACATAACTAATTGACACAGATCCTTTTGTCCATTTAGATCTTTCAAAGTATCAGTTCAGTCTTGCACATTTCAGGATAATGGGTATGAATGGGCGAGATAAATTTTACGATTCTTCTTTTCCACCATTTTAACCGCAACCACTGTATTCAATGTTCTTTCATTTGCAACCAAAACAAGTGAATGCACAAAACCCTTACTTTTGAAGAATATTACTGGCAGGTGAGTGAGTATAGAAAAGGAAGATAGTAACAAATAAAAATGCTATACTAGAACAAGAGAGATTAATCTGAAGATACCAATTAAAAATTAATAGAAGCCAAACCAAGAATTGTGAATACAGTCCTGACAGTTAAGAGGGTGAAAACAAGATGTGAAGTCTAAATTGAAAACCAAGGAATAGAAAATAAAAAGTTAAGTGAAGACAAATCAAAGGGTTTGTGATAGTTCAATGAACTAGGGGTGTTTTAAGAGCAACACAACATGCATGTCTTGCTATCTTAAATGGAAAATTAGCCATGATACAGTACGGAAGAGATGAGAATGATAAATGGGATAATATATAAAGGCACAAGTGAAATTTCGATGACATCTACATCAGCATATACCATAGTATTAGGGATTGAGCAACTGATTTTTTTTCTTCAATTGAGAACTCTTAAAAGATAACGCAACACTCGTAGAATAAAACTAGGAATAAAAGTCATCCATTGGCTTAAGTTTAAGGAAGAACGCATACTGTTCTCTGGATCTTATATCTGGAATAGGTGATAAGATTTCACAATAACCCGCCATATCGAAAAAGATCATCAGGAAGCGGCTGAAATGTATTGGTGATGCCATAGATAACTGTACAACTGCTGTCACAATACTGTTATAAATCTGCCAGCTGCTACAAACATAGTGTCTAAGAGGAAATTAAGTAACATGAAGCATAAAAAAGGCAAGGATAATGCATACGCTCTCATTTTTGAAGGACTTGTTCCAGCAGCTTCACCAACAACAGAAATGCTCTTGATTTTGACATCAGATGTGAATCTATTACCCAATAAGTACACAACAAAATTATTAGTCCCTCGACAGCAAACATATAAATGCGATATAAGCCCACATTCATCCATGGAGACTATTTAGTTGAGAACAAACTTAGAAACAAAAAATACAACTATACAAAGATTTCCTTCAATTAAGGAATCTGTATCTGTGACAAAGTATTGATATGGTGGGCAAACAACTTGATTTAGGGTTTGCATTTGCCTACAAAACTTGCACAGTTCTCTAATATTGCTGCCAACACCAACTCAAATGGTTGCTTAAAAACAACATGAAACCAGAAGACAATAAATTTTATCTAAGTTCATCCCCCCTTCCCCGTCACACCACACCCTATATACAGTTATGCACAAATCCTTAGGAATTCTTAAATTAGTTTCATAAGCAATATGTTCTTCAATATGGCTTGTGAAACTAATCAATTAAAGTCCAGGTGTCTCAAGATATTTGATACTATTTCACAAGCCATATATTCTTCAATATGGCTTGTGAAACTAATCAATTAAAGTCCAGTTGTCCAAACCCAAGTATAAATGATCCTTGGAAACTGATACATATTGCTTGGAAAGTATCCCTTTTTGAGCCAAGCTATTAAGAACATTGCATGGTATTCATGTAGGAATTTCTATATCAATTTGGTTTGGTTCAGACCTGAACTAGACCAATCAGTGTCAAAATACCTACTCGATCACTATGATAATCCATCGATTCAAAATCCCTAACAAACAATAATCTCTTATAGGCATTCCCTCGAACACTACTCGATCAGTGTCAAATTAACAACAACTGAAGCAAAGATGAGGCTCACCTGCTTCTTAGTCTGGTCCTTGCGAGACAAGCGTAGTAGAGAGGAGTTGTAGGAGGCAGTCGAACTCGGTGGCCTCGACGAAGGTGGGTTTGTGAAGCATATATTTTCATCGAATGAGAGTAGGATGTTGCAGAACTCATCCTGAAGTCTCGCTATGGCGATCAGGAGCGCACTGGCAGGGGAGGAAAGGAGGAGGAGAGGCGACTGGGGCTGGCGATGATGGCGGGGTCGGCGCTGATGAAGTGGCGGATCTCATCGACGCGCGGAGGAAGTGGCCCTCCTGGTCGCGGTCAGCGCCGTCGGAGAGGATGCTGTCGGAGGAGGAGAAGCGGGCAGGGGAGGCGGTGGGGTCCCACTGGAGAATCAGCTTGTCCAACGCCGCGATGTCGACCACCTTCGTCGGAAGGTCACCGGAGTCGTCTATGGGGGAAAAGTAGGGTTAGGGTTTTGTGAAGGGAATTTTTATTTGGAGTTATGGGATTGTAAAGACTATTTAGAGGAGATGGGAGGGGTCTCTTAGGAAGGAGAATGTTAGGGAGCAGAGGAGAACGAAAGGATTTTCTAAGAAAGGGTTTCTGAAAGATCGAGGGAAAGTTTCTGTGGGCCTCAATAAAAACCACCACTAACCGTCAACAAATATGAAAAGTTTAAAAAAATTACTATATTGACATTCAAAAAAAATTGCGACAATTTTTCCGCACATATGTTGGTTGACGGTTATCACCAAACTGTCAATAAATAAAATGGTGTCTCTTGACGGATCCTCCAAAACCGTCAACTATTGTACTATAAAATTGCTAAATTAACATAAAACGTGTCCATTCTTGACGTAAGGCTAAAACCGTCAAGATAACCCCATTTCTTAACGGTTTTTCACGAGCGTCAAGAAATAAACTGTCAAGAAACGTCATTTTTCTTGTAGTGACTGTACAATGTAAGACAAGTGTGATTTCAGTGCGAGACCAATAAGAAATTCTAGTCAAAGATTCTTGTAAGATAATTCTTGTAGATGATTTTTGTATGGTTCTAGTATGAGTCTAGACAAGACCCAAGTATATTTTAAAATACTGAGATCAACATGTAAACGGCTATAGGTAAATCCGACACATCTCACACTTGGCCAAGTGTGGGATGGCTATTCTTTTTGTATGCTTCACTGTGGAGCTTCTTGTATTTGGAAAATGTTTATACGTCTACTCAAATATTTTCCCTCCTGACAAGTACAAGTGAGATCCATAACCCGACACGTAAATTGAGAACTAGTCTAGCCAGAACATAATGATGCTTGTAAGAAATTCTTGTAATAGAGGCTAGACAAGTAAAGTACGTGTGTCGCATGCATGAATCTAGAAATATCAATCCGTGTTTGTAACAGAATCAAATAGAACTATACTATAAGTTGAATCACAGAAATCATCAAGTAAATGGAAAAAACTATCAGAGAATGTACTCATCTGATATCCTGAATGACTGATGAATATCAGATGTCTGAACCGAAGTCACAATGTTCCAATTAGAGAAATATTGGTAATGATGTGTTTAAATATAAGAAATAAAGTTTACAATACATTCTACATGATTCTAGGTCATTTTAGGTCAAAGTCAACTCTAAGTCAACTCTCTATGGTTTGGTCAAACTATCTAATCAAAGTGGGTCAACACTAGACTATTGGTCAACTAGCTAGTCAACCAAGGTCAACTAGGCCATTTCCAGTCATTATCTTGCCATACCCTAGCACTATGGCTAGTACTAGACAATACTAGCCAGTACCTAGAGTATCACATTTCTACCATAGGCCTACATCTCAAGCATATGCCTCAACCCCAAACCATGTGTCAATATATATATATATATATATATATATATATATATATATATATATATATACATAATACACTCATACTCACTCTCTCACAAGGCTAGCCTATCTCAACATCCATATATAAGGTATCCTATACATACTCTAAGATTCCTCTCAACTACAACCTTAACATATACCTCAAGATATCATAACCCACACACACACACACACACACACACACACACACACACACACACACACACACATATATATATATATATATATATATATATATATATATATATATATATATATATATATACCACATATAACTCTCCTATAGATATATAAAAACACTAACCTACATGCATTCATATAATATATATACATACATACAAATATACAAAGAAGAGGGTATGTGTGTGTGTGTGCTTTGTGTGTGCAGAGGGGTGTCAACATGGTGTCTGGTGGGTGTCCCAAAACCCAAATGTGTTCAGACATACATATATACATATATGTATACATATATGTATTTATGCATGTATACATATATGTATTTATGTATGTATATTATGTATATTTTTTTTTTATGTATATGTATACATATATACATAATATACATATATGTATTTATGTATGTATACATATATGTATACATACATAAATACATATATGTATATTATGTATGTATTTATGTATGTATACATATATGTATACATACATAAATACATACATAATATACATATATGTATATTATGTTTGTATTTACATAAATATACATACATACATACAAATTTTCATAAATATACATAAATACATACATACAGATTTTCATAAATACATACATACAAAAATACACATATGTATACATACATAAATACATACATACATACATACTGATATATATATACTCAGGTATATACTCATCTACATATATACTCAGATATATATATATATATATATATATATATATATTATATATATATATATATATATATATATATATATATATATACACACACACAGACACCTAAAATATATACACTACAATGTGTAACACAGACACCTACAATATATACAAGGATACATAGGTAAATGTTGCAAAAATATGTGTCAAAAGTGTGTCTACATTCATATGTCCAAAGGGGTGTCCACCACTGTCTAATTCGTGTCCTAAACATGGTGTCAACAATAAGTGTGCAGGCAGTAAACATGGGTGTGGTGCTTGTGTGTCGACCAGTCCAGGACACGACACACACCGTCTCGTGTCACGTGCATATGTCAGTAGCTAGGGTAGGTCTAGGACTACGTGTCTAGGTACCAGAATCGTGTCTAGGCATGTCGTGTCGTATGATACGAGACCGCATCAAAGTCGAGTTTCTGTGCGTGTGCGTGTCTGTACAAACCCGTGCGAGTGAGATTTCTCACGACCTACTCGATAAAATCACCTCAAAATTTATGTGTGCACTGACAGACGTGGCCCCACCTTCCCACAAAATTTTGTGTCAAACCGTGTCATATCCTAGGAGATCTAGGTGTCAGCCAGTAGGGAAAGGGTTACTGTGCGCACAGGGCTCCCCGTGTCCGATTTGGACACGAAGACGACACCAAACTCGACTCAGTCTTAGTGATTAGTGATCTACACATAATAGGCTACAAAATTATATAATTTGTTTTGAAAAATACTAACATTCAATCCATTGTGGCATTTTACCAAACACTTTACACTACACTCCGACACGTCTTCGATACGCACCCTAAATGGATTCGGTTTTCTACCAAACTTGGCCTACAGCTAGGAAACCCTAAATCTATGGAAAGAAATTAGGAAATTAATGGATTTAGAGGCCATTACCTATTGAGAGTTGAAATCTCAATGTAAGTGCACTTGAGAGCCAAATTCCTTCACTTCCAATGGTCAACTTGCTTCCAATCCTTGCTAGCTACCCACTAATGGCCTCTTCTACAGTAGAGGAGTGTGTTGTAATTGATTAGGCTCAATTTGGAGTTGATTTGGTGAAAGGGGTGAATTTGGAGAAGAACACTATTAGAGTTTAAGGGGGTATAATGAAAAGAGGCAGGGAGGCTAACATGTATTTATATAGGGGGAGAGGCTTCTTATGGCAGCCAAGGGTTCATTTCTAGGGTTAGGGTTTAGTTTCTAAGTGAATTAGAGGCATCTACCTATTGAAATCAAGGCCTTCTAACTATAGGCCCAAGTTAAATATCTACCTTAATAAATATCCTACCCTTAATTAAATATCTAGATATTTTTAACCTTGTTATGTAATGGAAGCTTCTTATCTAATATCTAGGCTCATGACTAATATCTAGGTTCGGACAATTTTAGGTTAAGGCTTAATATATCAATTAGCATAATATCAATTAATCAAAATCCTAATTAATTCAATAGTCACCAAATGACCAAAATATTCTTGACCTAAAAAGTGGTAATTAGTCATTCTAATCACATGGTTAGGTCCCCATGGTCATGGTTAGTCTCTAGGCTAAGTAGTTCTTGTAGGAACGATATAGTAAAGCGTAATACTCTAGAGGGGGGTGAATAGAGTTGGCAGCGGAATAATGCTAATTAAAAAAGTTAGCAACACAATCACAGTATATAATCACAGATGAAAAATAAAGTAAAGGCAGAGTTCAGAAAGCAAACGCAAAGACAGCGATGTATACTGGTATCCCTCTGTTGAGGACTAATCCAGTCGGTAGAACTCTTGCTACCAGTTTGAATCCACTATAGGAAAAACCGCAAGTTTTCTTACGAAGTCCTTGCAACTTCTACAACGCGAGCTTTGATACGAAGAACTCGTCCAACTTCAAATGTGAAGAGGTATTCTTCAATCAAGCCTTCTGATTACAATCTCTCAGAAACTTCTAGACCGTACCGCACTGGCAAATCGACTAGAGGATTGTAACTGGCTTGGGATCTGAAAATGAAAGCTCTAGAAAAACTCTTTGGAAGGCAGAAAGCTTTTTAGATAAAGAGAAGATTGAAAGTGAATGAGTGATTTGAAATGATCGAAATACTTTTCTATTTATAGGATTTCCAAAGGAAGAACTCTGTCAGAATTCGGGCAGAATTCGGGCAGAACTCGATGAGCAAATCTCGGTCAAATCCACAACTGCAGGAGGACCAAGTTCCAGAGAATTCAAAATCAAAACGACCACCAACCGAACTCTGGCCGAACTCTGGCCGAACTCTGGCCGAGTTCTGTCAGGGTTAGGTTAGGGTTTTTAAAATAGGTTTTGGTGATTTTTGAAAACCTTTTTTGAAAACCTTTTTGTAAACAATTTGATAGGTCATTTTAAAAAATATTTTGAACTATTTTGGGAATAGCCTATTTGCCAGTACGACTCGGTGTACAATGTATTCCTAGACTCAAATAAAAAGAAAATTACATTGCATAGGAAATACAGACTCAAGTAGGCAAACAGATCTTCAGTCTTGAACGAAGTGAATATCCAATCTTGCATATGTCCAAGAAGCTGAGAATGTCCCAACAAGCTTTGTATATCCAGACAGAGTTTTGATCAATTATTAAAATCAGGTTGACCATATGACCAATGGGCCAACAATCTTTCCCATTTTGATAATTGACAAACTATGAATGATATAACAATAAGCTAGTTCGAAAAAAATATCAAAAGGTGAAAAATTGTTCATAACCTGTATTCAACTCAAAAAAAATGTTAGATCATTTTAATTTTCTCCCCCTTTGTCACTTAGCAAAATAGTTCTACAAGAGAAGGCTCCCCCGCATTAGATGCAGAAGGCTCTCCCGCAATCAATGCATAAGTAACAAATAGTGAGAAAACAAAATAAAAGATACAGTAAATAATTAGAGATATAGCATTACAGGCATGTAATATTTCTACAAATTATCATCACAAGCATGTATTGCATAAAAAAATCTCAGGCATGCTATTTCACAGACAGTTTAAAAATGAAAAGCAATATAAAAAAATAGTGCTAAACAAAATGCTGAACTAAACTGAGATGTCATAAATGAAACATCATAAACATGTCCATGAAGATAAAAGAAATACTGATAGCAAACTACAAAGTACTAATCAAAAAGTAAATGATAAAAACTTGGAATGTCGGAGCATTTCCAAGTATACAGTAGAATGTCACTAGTAATCAGATCAGATCTCATCATCACTATCCTCATCAATATCATCAGCAGCACGGCCAGCATGACCGGAAGTACCAGCACCAGAAGTACCACCGCTAGTAGGATGAGTAGGGGCGCCAGCATAGAACTCGCCAACATAATCTCGAGGAGCACGATACCAATCATAGGCATTACCGGGCTGGAAGTAGGCATGGACAGCCTCATCCTCACAGCGGTAACCCGAAAAAGCTGGATCTCGAGGGATGGAAGTGGCAGAGTGACCAGTCTGTGCAAAACGCAGATCGGCCAAAGAGTTTGCCATCGCCTGGTAACGGGTGACATCGCGGAACTCACGCTCGCGAGCCATGTCCGTCATCGAGACGTGCAAAGCAGATAGGTGCTGATGTATGCCCTCAAAAGTCATGGCATACGGCTGATGTGGTGGAGATGGTGCAGTAGGAGGAGCAGGAGGTGTAGCTGAAGCAGTCCGGCTGCGACGAGAAAGCTGGAGTAACTTGGGCTCAGAGTCCTGAGTACAAGTCGATAGATCGATGTCGAAGCGCTGAAAGATACGAGGAAGAATCATCGCGTAAGAGAGATTTCGATCTCTTACACGACAACGTCCCATCATCTGAATAATAGTCTTGGGGACGGAAAAAGGAATCCCCTTGATAAGATGATACATAGCGGACAGCTCAAGCGAAGTCACATCATCCTTGGAAGTGGATTTAGGAAGTAGAGTAGAGTAGATGATGCGATGCAATTCGTAGTTAAACAAGTTAAGGTTGTTAGCCTTAAACTTTCCAGAACGTACTCTGTCAGGTGCACAAAGTTCCGTTTTGAAACTCGTGAGTGTAGTGCCTTCGGGAAACTCGAATTCCGTGATATCAACTAGCGGTTCACCTTCATTGGGAATCCCAAGAATCTCCGCTAGGAGGACATCATTGAACTCAATATCTATGCCTCCAACACGTGTGCTCACGTCAAAAGTGTTAACTACGAGATTGCAATAGAACAATCTAATGGCATTAGTAGCAATTGGGAAGCACAGTTTAACAAGCAAATGTAACCCTAATGCCTCAAATAAGTGACGATGGTCAGGAAATACCGTCCATTTAACCGGAGCGCCGCCGCATATGGATCGGGTTGAAAAGTCACCGTACCATAATAAAGCTTGATCGAGGGTTTGAAAGAAAAACCCATCGAAAGCACCGTCGCTCTTTTGGACTGGCGAAAACAAAGAATCCGTGTGAGGATTTGAAGAGGACCCTTCCTCACTAGGAGTAGTCTTCTTCCTCTTAGACGGATTAAATCTAGGTGCCATTGAAATAAATAAGCACAAATTTGAAAGTGGAGAAAGAGAGAGTTATACCTCACAAAAATTAGATATGTTGTAGAGAAGGATGATCTCCGCACGATTCCAAAGTTTGGAAGGATTTTACCAAGTAGATAGGGAGCAATGGGTTGGTGAATACCTAGGGTTTGGAGGATTTTCGGGCGGCTGTAGCTGCTGGTTGGAAATATGGAAGCAATGGAAGAGAAGAAGCTCTCGGGTTGTGTATATATACACAGATACCCCCAACCGAACTCGGGTCGAATTCGGTCAGAGTTCTGGCCGAATTCGCCTAGGGTTCTTTCAAGTTGATTTTGCTACTTCTTTTTCATTGACTCGTTTCAAATATTTAATTCAAAGATTAGTTATTTTAGCTTTCAAATAACATAATTAATAATATTTTATGAGTTAAATATCGTTACACAGCAGCTGTCTCAGATTAGCTGTAGGAGTACTGTCCCAGCTGGCGGAGGTTCACCGGGGAACTCTTAAATACCGCTTCGCTTCAACCGTAGTTGTGGTGACAGACAGACTCTTTATTAGCTTGTCTCTAACACAGTTTTTGCATAATGATATAAAAACATAAAATAAAATCAATTAATATTATTGACGTCCAAAATTCCTAATTCTCGACGTAAATAATTGAAGCGATCTTTCGCTAGAGGTTTAGTGAAGATGTCAGCTAATTGATTATCAGTATCTATATATACAAGGTTTATATCTCCATTTTGATGATGATCTCTAAGAAAATGATGCCGAACCTCGATATGTTTAGTACGAGAGTGACATACAGGATTCTTAGTCAAATTAATGGTGCTAGTGTTATCACAGAAAATGGGAATATGTGTGTAAAATAAATCAAAGTCTTCTAAGGTTTGTTTCATCCACAAAATCTGAGCACAACAACGTCCTGCGGCGATGTACTCAGCCTCTGTTGTTGATAAGGCTACAGAATTTTGCTTTTTACTAAACCAAGAGACTAGAGCCTTGCCTAAGAAATGACATGTACCGCTAGTACTTTTTCTATCAACTTTGCATCCAGCAAAATCTGCATCCGAATAACCAATAAGGTCAAAGGATTTGGATTTGGGATACCACAAGCCGACAGAAGAAGTGCCTTTAAGGTATCGGAAGATACGCTTAACTGCGGACAGATGTGATTCCTTTGGGTTAGCTTGAAAACGTGCACACAAGCAAACACTAAACATTATATCTGGACGACTAGCAGTTAAGTAAAGTAAACTACCAATCATATCTCGATACTTACGTGTGTCGACTGGCTTGCCTTGTTCGTCAGAATCAAGCTTTGTTGAAGTTGCCATCGGAGTGCCAATAGGTTTGACATTGTCCAGATCAAAGTTCTTTAGCAAATCTTTTGTGTACTTGGCTTGATTAATGAACGTCCCATTGTCGGTTTGTTTGATTTGCAATCCGAGAAAGAATTTCAGCTCTTCCATCATGCTCATCTCAAACTCATTCTGTATACACTTAGAGAATTCTTGACAAAGAGATTCATCAGTGGATCCAAATATGATATCATCAACATAGATCTGAATTAAAAGCAGCTTGCCATTAAAAGATTTAATAAAAAGTGTAGTGTCAACCTTTCCTTTTGTAAAATCGTTGTCAAGTAGAAAAGAGCTTAGACGATCATACCAAGCACGAGGGGCTTGTTTCAAACCGTATAAGGCTTTCTTCAACTTGAAAACATGGTCAGGATTTTTGAAATCCGTGAAACCCGGAGGTTGTGCTACAAAAACTTCTTCTTTTATAAATCCATTTAGAAAAGCACTTTTTACATCCATTTGAAAAAGTTTGAAAACATGAAAACATGCAAATGCACATAACATACGAATGGATTCTAATCTCGCAACTGGGGTATAAGTCTCATCGTAGTCGATACCCTCTTCTTGATTGTATCCTTGAGCTACGAGTCGAGCCTTGTTACGAGTTACTAAACCATCCTCATTCAGTTTGTTTCGAAATACCCAACGGGTGCCAATGACCGGATGATCAATAGGCTTGGGAACAAGTTCCCAAACTTGATTCCGTTCGAATTGGCTCAATTCCTCTTGCATGGCATCTATCCAGAAACTATCACTACATGCTTCATCAATAGATTTAGGTTCTAGCTGTGAAATAAATGCAACACTAGAAATAATATCTCTACTGGATGATCGAGTGCTTACTCCTTTGGTAATGTCACCAATTACCAAATCTTGTGGATGATCAGCTGTGAATTTTAACCTTTTCGGTAGACTCTGTAGGTAGCTGGTTCCTGGATCTCCTCTAGGGGGTTCAGCTTGTGCAGAGCTTGGTTCAGGTTCAGCTGATGTTGAGCTTGATGTAGGCAGATCTTCATCACTGTCATCGAGTGTCATTTGGTTCATTTCATCAAAAGTGACGTTGATTGACTCTTCGATGATCATGGTACGTTTGTTGAAGACTCTGTATCCTTTGCTCTTGGCCGCATAACCTAAAAATATACCTTCATCGGCCTTTTCGTCAAACTTTCCCAAATTGTCTTTAGTATTAAGAATAAAGCACTTACAGCCAAATATCTTAAAATATGAAACTGAAGGAATTCTATCAAACCATAACTCAAATGGAGTCTTCTTCGATTTGGGTCGAATTAGAACTCTATTGAGCACAAAGCAAGCTGTATTGACAGCTTCAGCCCAGAAGTATTTGGGTAGGCTAAATTGATTTAACATTACTCTGGCCATTTCGGTTAGAGTTCTGTTCTTACGTTCCACAACTCCATTTTGTTGTGGAGTTCTAGGGCAGAAGAACTCGTGTATAAAACCGTGTGTGTCACAAAATTGCTCGAAATCAGCATTCTCGAATTCGCCTCCATGATCGCTTCTAATACGAGTGATCATGTAACCTTTTTCATTTTGTACTTTCTTGCAAAAGGCGACAAATTCGGATAATGCGTCATTCTTGCGTGTCAAGAAATATACCCACGTGTATCTAGAAAAAATCATCTACAATTACAAAAGCATATAATTTACCTCCGAGGCTAGCAACTCTGCTAGGACCGAATAAATCCATGTGTAGCAATTGTAGAGGTCTAGTAGTACATACTGCGTTTACAGACTTGAATGTGGATCTGGTAGCCTTGTTCTTTTCGCATTGGCTGCATACCGAATCCTTCTTGAATGTTATGTCCGGTAAACCGCGTACTAACTTCTTTGTGGATAATCTTAAAATTGTATCCATGTTTGCATGACCGAGTCTCATATGCCATAAATGACTCTCATCACTTTTGGCCATTAAGCATCTACCTGAAATGTTAGCTTCTTCCAATAGATAGAAAACATATATATTGTCTTCCCTGATTCCTTCAAAGATAGTACTACCAGTTGAGCTATCAACTATAGTACATTTGTTTTTGCCAAAGTTGATACCATAACCATGATCAGCTAGATGACTTATGCTGAGCAGATTATGTTTCAACTCGGTAACCAGACAGACATCTTTAATCACGGGATAGGGAGATTTACCAACATCACCGATACCAATAATATACCCTTTTAAATTATTGCCGAAGGAAATATAGCCTTCCTTCTTTTTCTTCGACAGTGTTGCAAATAGAGTAGCGTCACCGGTCATATGCCGTGAGCAACCGCTGTCGAGGATCCATTTGCTTCTAGCATGTGAAGGGTGTTCCACCTACAAAACAGTTTGCAGATGAAACTCTTGGTACCCATTTCTTGTAGGGTCCTGAATTGTTAGCTTTAGGTATCCAAGCATAAACATTTAAATCAACTAGCTTTCTCATTCTACATGCAGATGATATATGACCAATGAGGCCACAATAATGACATTGTGCATGTCGAGTGTTGAAAGCTGTGTGGTGTGCATGGTTGGTAGGTTTAGGTTTTCTAGTATAGAAGAATGCATACCTATGATCATGTTTGGGCTTAACCTTTTGGGGTAAAGGTTTTATATGGTTTGATCTGACAGTGTTTGGCTTGGGAATGTTCCGATTTCTCGGTAAGTGACACGTGTTAGGATAGGAAGCAGCAGGCTCAGGCTGTTTTCCTAACCTAATTTCCAACCTTTTGGAAGTGTCATATAACTTAGTATAATCAGAAGTGAGTGATTCCATTTTGATTTGTGCAGATTGAAGACTTTTCTTTTCTTTTGAAAGATCTTCTCTCAATTGGTCTATAATCTTATCTTTCTCTTCGGATGACTGTTTAGTCTCGTGTAATAAGAGCTTTATAGAGGAAAGCTCACCAGACTCACTAACACTAGTTCTAACCTCAGCTAGTAGGTCGGTAAGTCTTCCTATTTCTCCTTTATACTCTTTGAGTACCTTCTTAGCGGTCTGATATTTACTACGCAGTTTCCTGTAGTCAAGCATCAGGTCACTGAAGGCATCTCCTAATTGCTCAAAGGTAAAGTCATCATATGTTTCTACAGGTTCAGTAGGTACCTGATCGATTGCCATGAAGCAGATGTTTGCAGCGTCCTCTGAATGTTCATCTTCTGAGTCGCTAGCTTCACTCTCATGCCATATGCTGGTGTTGGCGTATTTCCGAGACGTTGATCTCTTCAGGTTGCCTTTTTCATACCTGTTGTTCTTCTTGCTCGATGATGAGTTGGTGGGACAGTCCTTCTTCATATGTCCCTTCTTCTTGCAGCCATAGCAGACAGCATCTTCTTGGTACCAGTTGTTGTTGTTGTTCTCTTTGACTCTCTTCTCATGTCTCATGAATCTTTTGAACTTCTTTGCTATGAGAGCTTGATCTTCAGCGTCAGATCCACTGCTGTCTGAGTCATCTTCAGCAGCTTTTCTGTGCTGAGCCTTGAGGGCGATAGTCTTCTTCTTTGGTGCAGGCTCTTCAAAATCTTGTAGATCCAGTTCATGAGTGAGTAGCTTACCTATGAGTACTTCAAGTGTCATTGTGGTGAGGTCGTTTCCTTCAATGATAGCTGTAGCCTTCGGAATCCAGTTCTTGGTGAGAGCTCGCAGGAGTTTGCGAATCTTTTCGTGGTTACTGTATTCTTTGCCTAAGGAGGACAAAGGGTTTACAATATCCAAGAACCTCTCGAACATTTGTGTGACTGTTTCATTTGGCTTCATTTTGAACGCCTCGTACTCTTGAGTAAGTCTGCTGACTTTTGACTCCTTGACTTGAGTCGCGCCTTCATGTGTAACTTCGAGAAGCTTCCATACACCATTTGCCGTTGTGCATGTAGATACCCTGTTAAATTCTGTTCTGTCTAAGGCACAAAAAAGAGCATTAATGGCACGTGCGTCAAGACTGGCCTTTTTCTTTTCTTCCTCTGTATAACTGTTTTGGGGTTTTTCAACTAAAACACCCTCAACATTTATATGAGGTGGCTTTTGATAGCCATCAAGAACAATAGCCCATAAGTCAAAATCAAGAGATTTCAAGAAGAAACTCATCCGTGTTTTCCAATAAGTGTAGTTAGTACCATCAAACAGAGGGGGTCTGTTTGTGGCCTGACCTTCACTTGTGAATTTCATAGTAGCCATGTGATGTACTGTGATCTAATAAATAATAAATAAATAATAGCACTGTTACCTTGCTTTACCTGTAACACCCGCTTTGATACCAATTGTAGGAACGATATAGTAAAGCGTAATACTCTAGAGGGGGGGTGAATAGAGTTGGCAGCGGAATAATGCTAATTAAAAAAGTTAGCAACACAATCACAGTATATAATCACAGATGAAAAATAAAGTAAAGGCAGAGTTCAGAAAGCAAACGCAAAGACAGCGATGTATACTGGTATCCCTCTGTTGAGGACTAATCCAGTCGGTAGAACTCTTGCTACCAGTTTGAATCCACTATAGGAAAAACCGCAAGTTTTCTTACGAAGTCCTTGCAACTTCTACAACGCGAGCTTTGATACGAAGAACTCGTCCAACTTCAAATGTGAAGAGGTATTCTTCAATCAAGCCTTCTGATTACAATCTCTCAGAAACTTCTAGACCGTACCGCACTGACAAATCGACTAGAGGATTGTAACTGGCTTGGGATCTGAAAATGAAAGCTCTAGAAAAACTCTTTGGAAGGCAGAAAGCTTTTTAGATAGAGAGAAGATTGAAAGTGAATGAGTGATTTGAAATGATCGAAATACTTCTCTATTTATAGGATTTCCAAAGGGAGAACTCTGTCAGAATTCGGGCAGAATTCGGGCAGAACTCGATGAGCAAATCTCGGTCAAATCCGCAACTGCAGGAGGACCAAGTTCCAGAGAATTCAAAATCAAAACGACCACCAACCGAACTCTGGCCGAACTCTGGCCGAACTCTGGCCGAGTTCTGTCAAGGTTAGGTTAGGGTTTTTAAAATAGGTTTTGGTGATTTTTGAAAACCTTTTTTGAAAACCTTTTTGTAAACAATTTGATAGGTCATTTTAAAAAACATTTTGAACTATTTTGGGAATAGCCTATTTGCCAGTACGACTCGGTGTACAATGTATTCCTAGACTCAAATAAAAAGAAAATTACATTGCATAGGAAATACAGACTCAAGTAGGCAAACAGATCTTTAGTCTTGAACGAAGTGAATATCCAATCTTGCATATGTCCAAGAAGCTGAGAATGTCCCAACAAGCTTTGTATATCCAGACAGAGTTTTGATCAATTATTAAAATCAGGTTGACCATATGACCAATGGGCCAACAGTTCTAGGGTTATATTAGTAAAACACCAAAATCACAAGGCACCATATTAAATAGTATTAAATTAATTAAAAATCACAAAAATCACTAACATGATTTAAATTCTATTATTAATTGGGAAGTTTTACAAAAGTTTAAAATTATTCTTATTTTAGAAACATGGTGGTTACAAACCTACCATCCTTAGAAAAATTTCGTCCTTCAAGGGTACATGACGTTCACATTGAATTTGATGCAACTGACTTAGGCAACATGCTACACATTCTTGCTGAAGGTGAACCCTTAGTTAGCATTACACGAATTTAATTTACTGATAACGTAACTTTGGAATCTTTCAAAAACCTCCTTTGTGCCCCACACAATTGTCCACCTGGAAGATTTCATGCTCGCCTTAATTCATATTTCTATGAAATGTATCGTATCATATTTTTTTTACCTTTCTACCTAAGATATCAGACTTTGATGACGTTTTCTATTTAGAAATATCAGCCTTATATCACATGCATTACTCCATGCCATTCAATCTTCCATAAACAATCATAACTCAAATGGTAACTTGTCGCAAGAAAGGGCATCCACTACTCTACGCCATGTATTTACCATTTATCTTTAAATTCTTCGACATATTTTATGATTCTTGACCATTCACTGATGAACATATCCCTCTGAATCGAGATCGAGGGCAAGAGCCAACCTTACTTCTACCTTATAATTCATCCTCCAACTCCAATTCTAATGCTACTGGATCTCTAGCTACTTCTGAACCACCTACTACTGTGGCTCCATCATTAGCTTATTTCATGACCGCTTTGAAAAAGGAAGATGATCGTTTCAAACATTTTGACTTTAGTCAGACTCTCCAAACACAAGCTATTGGCAACACTTTGATTCACTACCAAAAAAACCAACTTTAGCGACGGCCAGATCCGTCGCTTATCCGTCGGTAACATTTTTTACCGACGTAGTGGCGACGGATATTTGATGAAAATGGCCGTCGGGAAAAACGTCGTCGCTAAAAAATGTCCGTCGCTAAGCCGTCGGACAAATAATTATCCGACGGACTAGCGACTGGTTAGCGACGGTTGTCTTTCACCTACTTAGCGACGGATTAGCGACATGTTCCCGTCGGTTTACATGCCATATAATATTAAAATATCCGTCGCTAATCCGTCGTCAATAGGTCGGTAAAAGCGTATCAGAGAGGTTCCTGATACGCAAAATCAGCCGCTATTCCGTCGCCATTCCGTCGTTAACCTCGACGTTATAGCGACGTATTAGCGACGGGTAGGTCGTCGGCCTGGTTCTGGAAAGCTTCCATATTTCCAGAACCATGTCGACGGATAATTGGTCGCTCATCCGTCGCTAGTCCGTCGTCATCCTCGACCGATTAGCGACGGATTAGCGACCAACTATCCGTCGCTAAGTCTCTGGAAACCTACCATATTTCCAGAACCATGTCGACGGATTCGCCGTCGCTAGGTAGTCGCTCTTCCGTCGGTAACTGCAAAATATTTTATATCACCCAGTTAGCGACGGATATTCCGTCGCTCTTCCGTCGGTAACTGCAAAATATTTTATATCACCCAGTTAGCGACGGATATTCCGTCGCTCTTCCGTCGGTAACTGCAAATATTTATATAATCCGTCGCTAGTTAGTCGCTAGTCCGTCGCTAAATGTAACATCAATTAAAAAAAATTACAGAAACATTCTATTTCCTTTTCGTAAATATTACACATTCATAATATCCAATATCCAAACATCCATGTACGATCAACAAATATCCAAATATCCATCCAAACATTACATGATCAACAAATATCCAAATTCATGATATCCAATATCAAATATCCAATAACAAATATCCAAATATCCAAATTCATAATATCCAAATATCCAAATTCATAATATCAAAAAATAGTACAAATATCATTTTCCCGGAGATGGATCGCGTGGTCGTCTCGGCGCCGCCTCGGCTCTGCGGATGTACTCTTCCACCATGTACGCCGGCACCTGGGATAACACATGCTCTGGAAGGTTGCAGAGCTGCTCTGCCGACATCATGTCCATGAGCCCAATGAGCACAGTATCCGGTACCAGGCGGACCTCGGCATTACGGTCAAATGAATAACGTCCAGGGTCGGAAGGACCGGCAACCGCAGTAGACGTACCGGAAGCAGACGGATCTGGACCGGGAGCAGAAGGACGCGGAAGGCGCTCCAGCACATCCGATATTAGACTCCGCATTTTCGACATATCGGAGGTGAGAGTCGCAAGCTGCTTCCTCATATCGTCCGACGGGGGCGCGGCAGGAGGCGGGGGCGGTGGATATCTCGGAGTCGCGCCCTGCAACGACGCCGCCAGGGAACCTACGCCGTAGACGCGCCCTTTATTAAAGCCGCCGACAGACTCTACGAACACGTCGTCGTAGCGAGCGGCCATAGAAGAGGGCGTCTGGGTGGGCGTCGTTTCGCCGACAACCTCGGCAGGGGGCTCAATCTGACTAAGGGCCTCACGATATGCAGCCTATCCAATGAATGTGTTTATACTATAAGTTTTCCTAAATTATAATCTAAATCCTATGTTTCCCTAAGTTATAATTTGAATCCTACGTTCACCTAATTAAGTTAACAATAATTATATTTCTAATATAAATCTCATAAACGTAATTACTTACATCAGTCGCCTGGGCCCTCGCGTCGACGAAGCTCCCGTCTGCCCGCCTCTTGTGTGTATGCAGGAATACATCGTAGGCGGTGACCGACTCCGGCTCTCTCCCCTCCTTTACCGCCCGTTTTGCCTGCATACGAAATATACGTCGAATTTAATTAACTACGTATATTAATAGTACCGAATTTAATAGTGAAATGAATTTGCGGTATCTCACCAAATCTGCACGCGTCGCTGCGTGGGGCTTTGAACCTCCCGTATACAGACCAGCGGCCTGTCTGCTCGCCTTCGCTTTCTCTGATTTCTCCCTGTACTGAGCAGTATTCATCTTATCCAACATCTGCTCGTAGTACTCCTCCCGGAGCCACTTCTTCCTCGAATGCGCCGTACGAACGTCGTACACCGCATCCCGTATCTTCTTTCCGGCGGCGGCTTTGTAGGCCTTGCGAATCAACTCATCGCGATGGGGGGGCCACCAGAACGTCGTCTGACATACAAATTAAATTATCACGTAATTAAAAAATTAGTGGATTAAAGAATAATTAATAATTAACCAAAAGATATATATATACCTTCATCTCCTCGAGCCAGACGTACTGCATGTTCTGAGGCACCTCAGAAAAATTGAGGTAGGGGCCATGGTAGTTTTCTCGGATAATTTGCCCGAGTATCCGGGCAGCATCATACGGGAAAAACCTACAAAGAAGCAAAGACTGGATTATTAACTTGAATAAATGAAACAAATTTAATAAATTAACTTAAATTTACTTACGTATCACCCGCGGGCCATAGCTCTCGTCGGTTCTCGCCTATCGGCCTCTCTGGAGGCGTCGGAGGATCCGCGGGTCCGCGGATGTACTCACCGGTAGCAGGATGAAGCTGAATCCGGGGGTACTCCGGAGCCCACCCTGCAGTAACTGATGGTGTACCCGCTGGTGCATCCGGGGGCGGAACGGATCCGCTAGCGGATGGAGTCTCAGGCCTCGATGAAGATGAAGGATGGGTCGCAGAGATAGATCGACGGCGGGAAGAGTCTGTGGCCGGGCTCTCCAGGTCGGGATCGGAGGACTCTATATCCGGGGTATGTGGAAGGCGACCACGACCGCTACCACCACGACCGCTACCATCACGTCCACGGCCGCTACCATCACGTCCACGGCCACCGCTACCACCACGCCCACCACGGCCAGTACCGCCACCACCAGCACCACCACGGCTACCAGCAGCATGAGTGGTAGTGACCATGACCTGTAAATAGAACACATAAATATAATTAACAATATAGAAGTATAAATGAATATAAAACTGAACTAAAATATATATACCAGCAGCAGGGCGGCGAGTGCCGTCAAGACAATGAGAACTAAGAGTGCCATCTGTAAAAAGAAAATCATACAATAAGTAGATGATCGAACGACAAAAACATAAACTGAAATAAGAATGTGTCCGTCTAAACTGAATTCACTAAGTTAGTTGTAAGTGCTTCTAATATATACCGATATTTAATCTAATCATCGTTATCGTCCTCGTCCTCATCGTCATCGTCATCGTTCTCATCCTCATTCTCATCGTCGACTTCATCTATATCATCATCCTCATCGTCGACTTCATCTGTATCATCATCCTCATCCTCATCCTCATCCTCTTCTTCTTCTTCTTCTTCTTCTTCTTCTTCTTCAGGCTCAATACTTGGGACAAGACGCCTCTTTCTCCCCTGGTTGACAGCTAAGTCTTGTATATCAACCTCTTCCTCCCCTCTATTTTCCTCAGCATGAGGTATATCGACATCTTCCACGTCCATGGTATCCGACTGTTGTCCCATGTATTGGGGCTTCTCGATCTGGTCCTCTTGGTATGCTGGGTCTCCAACGTTAAATGTATTTCTAGATTTAATCTTGCATACTGCCCACCAGTCAAATCGATCTCTACGACGCCTTGGGTAGCTTGTATAGTAGACTTGAACAGCCTGACTTGCTATCGCAAACGTGTCGGACCCTCTATACCTCCTGCGATGATTTATATCGACGAATCCAAATTGTTTATCGATTCTCCAACCGATATTTGGTCTCGTATCGAACCACTCACATTTGAACATCACAATATGCATATCATATGGGCCACTATATTGTAAATCTACAATCTCCCGAAGCACTCCATAATAGTCAAAGTCCGGCTCGTCGTCATAGATGGTGCCTCTTATGCAAACACCAGAATTCTTGGTATCGAAGCCGTCATTGAGAAATTCGGCATTTATAGCATGCTGAGTTGACTTAAACTTGAAGCCATTAACGACATAGCCTGACAAAGTCTTTGCATGCTTCTTCGGTCCCAATGCCAAATAACGAATGCTCTCATTTATGAGTGTTGTTTCAGGCAATAAAACCTGTAAACATGTATTGATAATTTAAATATTTTAGCTGCATATATTTTAATGGTAGCCGCATAACATATTATCTCAGTTACTTACGTATTTACGAAACCAGGACGGAAAGGTACAATCAACCTCTCTTTGAAGTCCCTCATCTGTAATATATGGTGTCCTCATTTTGACTTCACCTCTAAATACACTGTTAGAGAGAATAAAAATAAGTGTAGTCACTTAATTCACCAAATTAGAGATTATAACGAGGCGTAGTCACTTACTTCTCCAAATCTCTCACTTCTTGTATGTCACAATTTAACACGACATATCGGTGAGCGGTATCATACTCATCGTCGGTCAACCACCGTTTCTTACTAGCCCCAATAGGCTTGCCCCTTAAATTGAATATACCTCCATCCTCAACGTCTTCTTCATTCCTTTGAGGTCTATTTCGATTTGTCTCGACATGAGTATCGAAATAAATGGAGCAGAAATTTGACACCTCCTCGATAAGATATGATTCGCATATCGAAGCCTCTATATGAGCCTTGTTGCCAACTTTCTTCTTTAGATGGTGTAGGTACCTAAAGAGACAAATTATCTTGAGAATTAACAATGAATTGTAAAATCCACTTAAATTTCACTTAAATTATATCGGTTTTTATTTACCTTTCAAAGGGGTACATCCATCGATAATGAACAGATGCACCGACACGGACTTCGTATGCTAGATGAATCGGTAGATGCTCCATGCTGTCGAAAAAGCCCGGTGGAAATATTTTCTCTAACTTGCAGATTGTTAAGACAATCTTCTCCTCAAGTTGTACCATATGTTGCACCGTCAGCTTAGTTGAACAGATATCCCTGAAGAATGTAGACAGCTCGGCCAACGGAACCCATACAGCAGAAGGCAACAACTCTCTCAAAGCAATGGGCAGTAATCTTTCCATAAACATGTGGCAGTCGTGACTCTTCATTCCCGTTAGCTTGCGTTCATTGAGATCAACGCATCTAGACAAATTCGAAACATAGCCGTCGGGAAATCTTAAATTAGATATCCACTTGCAGATTATTAATCTATCTTCCTTGCTCAATGTGTATGGCGCTATAGGCTTACTTAATTGTCCACCAGCACCCCTTTGTATCAAGTTCAGATGAGGACGCTTGCATATCTCGGCTATGTCTTGTCTTGCTTTTGGATTGTCCTTCGTCTTTCCTTTAATATCCATTACGGTATTGAAGACATTATCGAACACGTTCTTTTCGATATGCATGACATCAAGATTATGCCTTATAAGATTATCTTTCCAATAAGGCAAGTCCCAGAAGATACTCCGTTTGGTCCAGTTATGGCTTTGTCCGAACCCCTCGACACGATGGTTCGATGGATCTTCCATTGCGGTGGGCAATTCCTTTACAGCTTCCCAAATATCGTATCCCGAAAATCTGGCAGGAGGTTGAGAAAATTCTTGTTTTCCATATCTGAACGCGTCCTTATTCTTTCTCCAAGGATGGGTCGCGGGCAGAAATTGACGGTGACAGTCAAAGAAAGAAGTTTTTCCTCCATGCCTAAGGCGGAACGCCTTACTATTTTCCATGCATATCAGACAAGACATGTTGCCGTGCGTACTCCATCCCGACAGCATACCGTATGCTGGAAAATCATTGATTGTCCACATGAGTGAAGCTCTCATCTGAAAGTTCTGTTTCCTGGAAATATCATAGGTCGTGACGCCGATCTCCCACAGCTGTTTCAGCTCATCCACCAACGGCTGTAAATATATATCGATGTTATTCGTCGGATTTTTAGGACCAGGTATGATAGCTGTCAGAAACATATAAGGAGTCTTCATACACATCCATGGTGGCAGATTGTAAGGGGTAAGAATGACCGGCCAGCATGAGTACTGAGATCCCGACTGTCCGAAAGGGGCGAAGCCATCAGCACATAGCGCCAGGCGTACATTTCTAGGCTCTGCAGCAAAATCTGGATGACACAAATCAAAATGTTTCCACGCCTCTCCATCCGAAGGATGTGACAATTCTCCTTCGTCCTTTATGCGTTCTTCGCTGTGCCACGTCATGTGTTCTGCTGTATTTAGAGACATATACATCCTCTGCAAGCGCTTCGTGATCGACAAGTAATGCATATACTTGTAAGGACGTCGTTTTCTAGTCGACTTTCCTTTTCCCTGTACTGGCTTGTAACGATCCGCATTACAGAAGCTGCAACTTTCTGATACGCAATTCTCTTTGTAGTACAACATGCATCCGTTGCGACAACAATCTATCTTCTCGTACCCCAGTCCCAGTTGTCGGACCATCATCTTTGACTTGTAGAAGTTTTTTGGTAGCTCTTTTGATTCCTTCGGTAACACCTCCTTGATTACTTCTGTGATCCGATTATAGCAAGCTTGTGGCAAGTTAAAATCAGACTTTATGTTCAACAACCGCATCGTCACTGACAGTGCGGAATGAGTCTCACAACCAGGATATAGAGAAGTATCTGCGTCCTAAAACATGTCATAGAACTCCTTCGCCTCGGGATTAGGATCCTCCGGATCAAAATTAGGCCCTGCCGCATCATACACCATATCTCGTGCAAGGTTCTGCAGATCTCCATAATCAACAGAGCATCCGTGGTCTTCGATGACATCCGTTGCAGCATTATCATCAAAAGCATAAGTAGCAGCTTCCGCAGCCTGTCTTTCCGAATATAGTTCACCTTGCGATGACCACAGGCCGTAATTACGTACGAAACCCTTACGGGTCAAATGATCTCTCACAGTCACCACTTCTTCGTAACGTCTATTGTGACATTTAACACATGGACACTTAATTTTGTTACCGTCCATGTACTGAGCTTTGCTCATTGCATAATTAAGAAATACTTCCACGCCTGCCTGAAAATCGTCACTCACACCAATTCTACTCTCGTGTTGCCGTTTGTACATCCATGTACGATCAACAAAATAACGACTCATCCTCAATTTGGATGTGAAAATCTGTATCGTAAGACAAACTAAACATAAGAATAGCCCGATACCGATACTCATAAATTTGGATTAGGGTTAGGATGTTAGATATAAGTGAACTAGGTGATGTAGAGTACAATATAGGGAACTGTGAATGGACTGAAAGTTGCACATGAGAAGGTTCAATGAAGGGCCCATAAATGGGTTCACATGATAAGTTAGTAAGAATCCACATCACTATACATACTCCCCCGTCTCAGGAGTGTGTCTGGCTCCTATTTAGAACAGCACAGGTCACAACATGTCCAGAATAGCAAAACAGAGCTCTACAATGTATATCGGTATCGGACTATTCCTACGAGTATTGGTATCGGCGATATCAATACTCGTGTGAATAGGAGATTGCAATATAAGTCTAAGCTATCTAGCTAACATGTATACTTGCATTTACATTGTATCATAACTTGTATCTAGTTACCTTGCTAATCATGTATATACTCTTAACATATATGTGAAGACACTATACTAACATGTATTTAAATCGAGGTTCAAAGTATCGGTATCGGAATCGGTAGTATCGGCGGTATCGGTAGTATCGGCGATATCGGTAGTATCGGTAGTATCGGCGCGCGATATCGGTAGTATCGGCGGTATCGGTAGTATCGGCGGTATCGATAGTATCGGCGATATCGGTAGTATTGGTATCGGCGATATCGGTAGTATCGGCGGTATCGGATCGAAGTATCGGATGTTTAGTGCAGGGTACGTGACATTGTGAAAGCAATACAAAGTAGCAGTAGGTCTAATAAGTCTCAGTAGGCCTAACCAAGCCTAGTCTAGCAATCACACACACCATCACAAGCCATAGAGAACACATATTACATATATATACATGTTGACATTACATTCTCATATTATCCAACATTGCATTTATAACTTGCATATATATACCACTCATTAACTTACACTATCACATGCATTGTACACTACATTATATTTTATATCATTGCCTACCTACATGCATTCCTATATACTAGCATATATATACATGGCCTATATTTCATAATCTCATGCTTGCCTACACATATATATGTATAGACATGGGTTAAAAATCAATTAGATACATTATACATACATGTCAATATTCTACATTACCAACGTGTATTCCTACATTACATATATTCAGATTTTGTGTGTTTGTGTGACAGTGTGTGTGTATGTGTAGATACCTAGGACAGTGTGTCAAAGGTGGCAGGAGAGTGTAGTAGGTTAGGATGAAATATCAGATTTTGTGTTGTGTACATGTGTTCAGGAATTTGAAATCAATGACAGTGAGAATATCTCAGGTTTGGTTCCAGTTGGTGTGACAGAAAGGAAATTCAACACCCCCCCCCGACCCCCCTGCCCTCTCCACCCCCCACCCCCCCGACCCCCCTGCCCCCATTCAACACCCCCCCGACCCCCCTGCCCTCTCCACCCCCCACCCCCCGACCCCCCTGCCCCCATTCCCCACCCCCCCGACCCCCCGACCCTCATTCCCCACCCCCCCCACCCCCTGCCCCCATTCCCCACACCCCCCCGACCCCCTGACCCCATTCACCACCCCCCCCCCCCCGCCCTCTCCACCCCCCGCGAAGCCGACCCCCCCCCCCCACTCCCCCCCTCCGGCCCCAAAACACAAAATTAGAGAAAATTAGAGAGAGAGAGAGAGAGAGAGAGAGAGAGAGAGAGAGAGAGAGAGACCTGGTAGAGAGAGAGAGAGCCGCGAGAGAGAGAGAGAGAGCCGCGCGCGAGAGAGGGAGAGCCGCGAGAGAGAGAGAGAGAGTTTTGGGGGGAATGAAAAATTCCCCCCCGTCGGTTCAATTTAAGTTAGGGCACAGAATTTAGCGACGGAATAGCGACGGAATAAAGTAGTCGCTAAACCGTCGCCAATTAAAAGGTGTTTTCCGACGGCTATATCCGTCGCTAGGTAGTCGCCAAAGTTCCCGCCAATGTTGTAAAGATTTTGCCGCCAACATTTGCGACGGATAAGCGACGAAAAATAATCCGTCGCTAATGTTCGTCGACTTAGCGACGGAAACCCGACAAATTTTTACATTTAAAATTGAAAAAAATTATGTTGTGTTGTCTGTCGCTAATCCGTCGCTAAGATGTCGGAAATTGGTCGCTATTAGCGACGGAATCCGTCCGTCGCTAAATGTCCGTCGGTAAAGTGGGGTATTTTAGTAGTGATTGACATTCAATACACTCTATCTCAGTACTCTGCCGGACCATCTTCGATTATTCATGACCCAAATCGTCATGGCTATCGCATCAATGATGACTACGCCAGTGATATGTGAATCCTATTGATGATTTCTATGATCCTAATCGAGTTATTGATCCTGCTGCTGAAGATGATGACTGACGGATCTTACTGCTTAATAAGAAGTTGTCTAGATGGCTCTACTACTCTTTATTTTACTGTACTTTATTATTGTATTTTAGTTTTTGAACTTAGTAGATGGATCAATAAAAGCAATGTTATTTCTTACATTCATTTATTATTGTGCACTTTAACTCTCTTATTTTTTTGTCAACAAATTACTCCACTTATTTCGAGGGAGCATGTCATTTTGATCAAATGACAACGGGGGAGAAATATGTACAAATAAGACATCTTATCAAACTGATGTATCAAATTACTCTACAAGTTGCGGGGGAGCTCTGCTATTAAAAGTTATTTGCTATATCACTCATAGTTTGTCAAGTATCAAAATGGGAGAGATTGTTGGCCCAATCGGTCTCAGTCAATTTGATTTTGATAGTTAACTAAACCATGTCACAATATGTTGCAAATATGACTCACATGAAGATTCAACTATGCATGCGGTGCTTGAAAGTTGTACTTGGTCAAATATATAATTTTATGTTTATTAAGTGTAGGACTTGTGTACATCGAGTCGCACTTGCTACCAGAAGTCTACTCAACCACCAGTCTACTTATATAGCCCAAAGCCCATCTACAAAAGCCCAATCAATCAAACCAAAATGTCAAAACAAGCAATAGAACCTTACCTATTCTGCCAACCGAACTTTGATCGAACTCGGTCGAGATGTATTTGGACATTCCAGACAGTTGTGCAATCCCAAATATTGTGGCACCCAACGTTCAGAAAAATTCAAATATACACCCAAATTCTGGCCGAACTTTGCCCACAAAAATTCTATAAATAGGCATGAATTTCTATATTCTCATTCACTCATTTCTTCTCATCTTTTCTATCCTAAAGTGACCTCTGAGCTTTAACCTTCAAATCTCCAAGATCAACTCCCTCAGCCTTCTAGTTCCAAGTGCGATCTCGGTTAGAAATCTAAAAAGAGTTGTACAAGCTTGGTTTATAAAAGCTTATCTCTGCTACTGAAGTCGCGAGTTCTTCGGATAAAATCTCATGTTGTTGAAGTCGTTCTACTTTTCGGATAAGAACACAAGTTTAAGGAGATACAAGTTTGGTGGCCTATGCAGGTCTATTTTTGCAAATTGTACGAAGTCGTGGTAGTACCATATTAATCTTACTATTGCGAGCATGTGACTAGGAAGTGCTCATTCATATTAGGAATAATTTGAATTTAGGAGAATGCCTAGGAATATGAGTCCCTTATTCAAATTGACTGCTGGGTAGTTAAGGTTGCAATGTAGGTCATGTGATTTAGCCAATGATTTATTGAATTCTACACCCTATTAACTAACTAGAGGAATTTTTCTAGAAGGATGCACTATTGTGTTTTGACACGATGGTTGGATCTAAATTGGGTAGACTACTTGCTTAGCAAAATTAGGCTTTCCTATGATTCCATTTCTAATCTTGATCATTCGTACAATTTTAACTTATGCCTTTCCTAAAACATCATCATATCGTGCGGTCTATATTACTTATTTAATTTTCAGCCATAGTAAATTATTTTCCTAAGAGTCAATATTTTGTTTCCACCCATTGACTTTTGAGCCTAACATACTACAAGAAAAATGAGTTTTTACGGCGTGCAATGTACGCCGTAAAATACTTTAGACGGCGCACATGCTAACGCCATATTAGCCAATGTCGTAAAAAGATGGTAGTTTAGACGGCATAACATGCATGCCGTCTAAACTCAATTTGTGCGTCGTCTATAATCATTTACGACATGCATGGTGTGCCGTTACAAGGCATTTATGGCATTTTTACTTTCGCCGTTAATACATAATCACGACATACTTGGATACGTCATTAATAATATTTTACGACATTCCAATACACGTCACTAATAATATTTTACGACATTCTGTTACACGTCTTTTATGCACAATCACGACATTCAGCTGCATGACATTTATAATATTTTAGGGCATATTCTGCACGCCTTAAATGCACTTCAATTTTTTTTAAAAAAAATTCCTGCTTTTTGGTACTCAATTTTACCTATGATATTGAATCACAAAACTCATAATATACACAACTCTTATGAAAAGTAAACTTCCATTGAAATATGATAGCAAATCATCAAAATCAATTTATACTATAAACAACAATTGTTATAAGTCTAACTCTCACTGAAAGCATATACAATAATGTTAAATCATGTGAATCCCACATCACCAACTAAAATGTCACAAAAATGTGGCAATATATTTAACGTAGGCCTATACAAAATATATTGGTTCCTTCATTCCATTCAAAGTCAAGAAGCAGCATAATTAGAGTCATCTTCAATCACCACTGTATCAAAAGTGCCCAAGTCACATGATCTGCTATCCATATATTTATCCCGAGTTAGTTTTGTTGAAATTCAAGATATATAAATGTATTCCCACGATCCTTGAATATTAGAGAAACAGAAAGTAGATTTTATATTTCTCTTTGTATTTCTCTTGTCTTCGATTATTTTCTTCCTAATTAATCGTTTGATTTTTAAAACTGATACTTTTATTCAAGGACAGATACTTACATTTTTCACTATCATGATCGACTTGTTTGACTTTTTAGAAACTCCTTTGAAATTCTTATGGATGTAATAGGAATAATTTTTTGATGACTTACAACGGCAAGGCAGAAGTGCACTGTCGCCATTTATTTGATTTATCGAGACTACAGGGTCACTACAACCAGCAGCGCACTAGCATGGCTTGATCCCTAAGTTGAAGTAGTTTCAAGTAAGCGTAGGTTATCAAATATTATTGAAACTATATCTTAATTGTCCTATTTGATTTTTGAGTTATTATGTCAAAATTGGATAGAGTTAATAAAATATTCGATATCATATCATAATTGAGTCGCGAAAACCAAGAGCTTACTGCAGCCAGGTGTACACTGGCGAGGCATAAATTATTGATAAAGTGACTTCATATATACATACAATTTTTGAATATTATAGAGACTACGTCCTTTTTGGCATATGACTATTGATTTCACGGTTTACAATTTCATGCATTCACTTAAAAGTCTGATTTAGTCTTTATCCTTTCATTATTTATCTTTTATTTTCATACCATTATTTGTCTTCCTAAAAATCTAATTTCGAGTTCCTTCCACTAGATTCATAATCATACCTAGATTATGATTCTGCGATCTTGCCTACATGATTGATCGTGCTAAAACGATTTCGATTTGGATCAGCCTTAACGACCTTTTGATCGCAACTAGACTATTTTGATTATATTTCGATCGTGTCAATCCTAAATTTTGATTCTGTAATCGTGCCTAAATAATTTTGCTTAAATAGTTAATCGAGTTAATCGTACCAAATGAATTAAATTTTCATCGTTCCTAAACGACTTTGACCGTGACTAAACTATTTGACTATAGTCATAGTCGTGCCTATATTTCAAACTTTATGTTTAGATATTTATTCCACTTTGATCATGATTATTTTGATAATATTCATACTCTTGCCAAATTTTAATCATGCTTGGATGACTTGAGTGATTAGCCTTGATCGTGACTGTATCTTAAATGATATCTAAGTGATTATAACCCTATTTAGACTTAGATCATTCTTAAGCAATCTGATCGTGACTCAATCATAATATATTTTGATCGTGCCAAATCACATTTTTTTTGTTTATTATTTTATTATTTTGATTTTATCCACGATTATGCGTGGCTAATTCGATCATGAATCATATCATTCTTTTGATTATATCAATTGCTGTTCTTATTCGTATTGATTGAAAATTTTATTTCTTGATTATATTCTTAGTCATACCTAATTGTGCCCTTTGAAATTTCGAGGACAAAATTTTTCTAAGGTGGGTAGATTTGTAAGTCCACTTCCCGATTTGCAAATCTTCATTTTTCTAACTATTTATTTTATTTGAACATCATGATTTGAAATACTTTCTCTTGAAATGATTAAAGATTATTTTGCTATTATTTTTGTATTTAAAAACAACTAATTAAAATTTATAGTTTGAAAATGCTATGTAATTTCTAAAAACATATGTTCTCGAATTTTTGGAATTATAAAATATGTTGTTCAATATTTGGTTCTAAAATAGTTTTAAAGATTTTTCATTTATGTTTAAATAAGATTTTGATTAAAAAAAAGGGGTATATATATTTGAAGTTATCTTGATGATATCGTTATATTCAAATTACTAGAATTTATTTAAAATAAGATTTGAATTATAATAATATGCTTTAAATTATTTTGATAAGAACTAATAATTTTAATTCTACTTTGTAATCTTTTGTTCAATGATTCCTATTATTTTTTTACTATTCTCTGCCACCATAGGACCTTGTCTCCTAGCCACTGCTTATCTACTTTGAATTTGTGTACATATATATCATTATCTCCTCATGCTAACATAATTTCAGAAAATAGTTAATTCGAGAATCTTTGCACAAAAGGCCCTTTAATCTAAATTTTGGATCAGCTATTTGAATTATTTTCTCCTATTCAATTCTGTTAATTGTTATTATTCAATAATATTAACAAAAATAATATGATTCTTTGAAGCATCAATCCAAGTTTGTCTACGCCCTAGTTTACTCATAGTTGATAATAAAAATAATGGAAATGATATCAGCAGCAGACTAGTTTTACTTTAGTACGGTACTATAATATTTATATTTATTTCTATTTATGTTGAAGAAAAACTATAGAATGAAACTATGTACCAAATGGAGAAATTTTCTATCCTTCGTGCCTACATGTGATGCCTCTCTTCCTTGCCACAATATTGGCATTACTTTGTATTGCACCATCAACTTTTTTCTCGTGGTAAACAAGTATCTCCTGGAATATGTAATTTTACTACATAAGCACATTTTCTATGGTGTTGACTTTAAGTTGGATCACTTTTTTTTTTTCTGTACAAAGCTCTATTTTCTTCAAAATAAGATCAATGATTACCATCATGAGCTTCAAAGGAGGGACACATTGATCTCTGAACTGAAGGAAAATCTTGAAGCACAAAAAACTAATAGCAATATTTGCCACAAATTGAAGAAATATCCTTTATCTTTCTCATTAATTTATATTTATTCTATAGAAGTTTTTGTCGTTCTCTCGATAAGTTTATCTAAATGTTTTATCTTTATTGTCGTTACCTCCAAAAGATTTGTTGGTGAAGGAGGAAGTAATAGAAATCTTAACTCCAAAAAGAATTGTTGGCTGCCTTCTGCATATTAAGAAGTTAATTCACTTGTTTTGGAAAAGCTGTTGGAATGGGTGGGGTTCCCAACCTATGTGGAGAAGATCCCGGAGTGCGACGAGCGCCGTTCGATGTCGAAGAAGCTCGGGAAGTAGGCAACGAGGAGTTGCTACTGCTGCTGCTGCTCCAAAGGGGAGCTTCTGGAACTGGGCCACCGAGTTCGGGCCGAGCTCGGTCCCAGGCCGAGTTCTGGCCGAACTCGGTCTGGCCATTCCAGAATGTTGCTGGTAGGTTCTGTTTGCCCGACACAGAGTTCTGGCCGAACTCTGTGTCGTCGGGGCTGAGGCGGAAATCTGGATGATTTTTCACCATTGGATCTAATCAAACGGTCCAGGTTTGTTGCGGGATTAGGGAGTTAAGTTGGGATTTCCAAACCCTAATCTAATTGTAATACAATTGTAGCACACAATAAGAGGAGAGAGAGGAAGGAGGCAAGAGTGCCATTTTGCAACTTTGGGAGAGAAGACGGAGGATTGAAGGTAGTTTTCAAAAAAAAAGGTAGTTTTCGAAGGAGATCGCGTTCGGGTAATCTCTACTCGTCGTTCTCGTTCTTCGTAGCCTTGTAATCATTGTTCTTGCTTCTAAGTGTTGTGGGGATCCGATTTGGATCGGGAGAAGTTTGTAGAGGGTGTAATTCTTCTATTCCATTAGTGGAGGCTTCTCAGGGTTGGACTCCCATCGTCCCGTGGCTTTTCCCGCAAGGGTTTTCCACGTCAAAAATTCTCTGTGTCTGCGTGATTGTGTTTGGTGTTTTGGTTTGTGCGTTGTTTGCTCGGTTCTCTTGCAGGTACTCTCTAGTTTGGGGAAAGGTTTCCGCGCTTCTTTCCCAACAAAGTGGTATCAGAGCCAGGTTCTGGAATTCAGAAGGAGTGTCAGTAGTTGACAGAGAAACTAGAGAGGAGAGATGGACGCGAAGCCGGTGCGCATGGTGAACCTGAACGGCACCAACTATCACTATTGACGGAGCAAGATGAAAGATTTGCTGTTTGTCAAGAAGCTGCATCTACCCGTGTTTGCATCCGAGAAGCCCAGTGATAAATCCGAGGAGGACTGGACATTCGAGCATATACAGGTGTGTGGGTACATACGACAGTTTGTTGATGAGAACGTGTACAACCACGTTGCCAATATTGAGCACGCGAAGACGTTGTGGGATAAGCTGGAATCCTTGTATGCGAAGAAGACCGGAGTAAACAAGTTGTTCCTGATCCGAACGATGATGGGTCTGCGATACAAGGATGGGGCGTCTATTTCGGACCACTTGAGTGAGTTCCAGGGCGTGGTTGACTAGCTGTCTTTGATGGGAGTCAAGTTCGACGACGAAGTTCAGGGACTATGGCTGCTGTGTACATTGCCAGACTCGTAGGAGACCGTACGAGTATCTATGATCGCTTCTGCTCCAAAGGGCGTGGTCAGTCTGGAGTTTGCCAAGAGCGGGGTGCTGAATGAAGAGATACGAAGACGATCTCAGGGCACTTCATCTACATCCCATCACTCAGAGGCATTGGTTTCAGAGAGCCGCGGAAGGGGCAAAAGCAGGGGTCCAGGTGGTGGCAGAGACAAGAGCAGGGGGAAGTCCAAGGGTCGTTACGAGGACTCAGAGTGTTACCATTGTGGTAAGAAGGGCCACATCAAGCGGAACTGTTTTGCTTGGAAGAGAGAGAAGAAGGGCGACAAGGGAAAGAAAGAAGAGAACACTACAGCGGCGGCCTCGATGCATGAAGGCGATGTGATCGTCGTAGGTGATGAGGTCATTACTAACCTCGCCTGCGATGACAATTCTTGGCTGGTGGACTCAGGGGCTTCAGCATATGTATCTCACAATATGGCACTATTTGCCACTTACACAACAGACGACTGTGGAGTGTTGAAGATGGACAATGGAGATGTGTCGAAGGCGGTTGCCGTTGGAGATGTGCATTTGAGAATGAAGACGGGTGCGGTTCTTGTTCTCAAGGATGTTCGTCATTTCCCTGATATCCGTTTCAACCTGGTGTCGGTTGGAAGGTTGGATGACGAGGGATTCTTCAGTCTCTTCGGGAATAGTCAGTAGAAGCTTTCCAGGGGTTCGATGGTGATTGCCAGAGGAAGCAAGAAGTCCGGTCTCTACTATATGGAGGGGAGCGCACAGGGGGTACAGGAGGTGAACGCAGTCAGTGATGCGTCTACCGAGTTGTGGCACAGGCGGCTCGGCCATATCAGCGAGAAGGGGATGAGCTACTTGGTGAACAGAAAGGTGATTCCAGGGCTCAAGTCTACAAAGTTGGAGAAGTGCACGCACTGCTTAGCTGGGAAGCAAAATATGGTGTCTTTCCAAAGTCATCCAAGTTCAAGGAAGCCGGCGTTGCTCGAGTTGATTCACTCGGATGTCTGCGGTCCTATGAAGATAAAATCTATTGGTGGTGCTTCTAACTTTATAACTTTTATTGATGACTGTTCCAGGAAGGTTTGGGTCTATGCCTTAAAGACCAAGGATCAGGTGCTGCCTACTTTCAAAGAGTTTCAGGCCTCTGTTGAAAGAGAGACGGGCAAGAAGTTATTGTGTGTTCGGTCCGACAATGGCGGCGAATACATCGGTCCCTTTGATGCGTATTGCAGAGAGCAGGGGATACGACACCAGAAGACTCCGCCCAAGACACCTCAGCTCAATGGTGTAGCAGAACGCATGAACAGGACACTGATGGAGAGGGTGCGGTGTTTGCTGTCAGAAGCAAACTTGCCGGGCAGTTATTGGGGTGAGGCTCTTCTCACAGCTGCTTATGTTATTAATTTGTCTCATAGTGCTCCTTTGCAGGGTGATGTGCCTGACAAAGTATGGTACGGCAAAGAGCCGTCATACAATCACCTGCGGGCGTTTGGTTGTAAGGACTTCGTGCATGTACCGAAGGACGAGAGGACCAAACTTGAGCCGAAGACGAGGCGATGCGTCTTTGTCGGCTACGGTCGGGATGAGTTTGGCTATAGACTCTACGACCCGGTGGGAAGAAAGCTCTACAGAAGCAGGGACGTGGTGTTCGTCGAGGATCAGACCATGACCAACACTCAGGATTCCGAGACGCCTTCTGAGGCTGAGAAATTGTCTGAGTTAGAGTCAATTCGCTTCGAGCAGTTTCCAGAGGACATCGCAGAGGATCCAGTTATGGGGGAGCCAGTACATGGAGTTGCTCCCAACCTTGATCATCAGCCTGCTGATGGTGGTCAGGGTGTCCCTCAGGAGGATGAGCATGCCGGAGAGGTAGTTCCTGAAGAGGAGGAGGCTGTCGGTATACAGCCAGCACCAGTGGCTCCACTGAGAAGGAGCGACAGAGATCGTCGACCATCTACGAGATACTCACCGGATGAGTATGTGCTATTGACTGACGGGAGAGAGCCCGAAAGCTTTGCAGAGGCTATGGAAGACGAACACAGGCAGGAGTGGATGGAGGCCATGCAGGAGGAGATGAGTTCCTTGTACACTAATTCCACTTATGAGCTGGTGCGGTTGCCAAAGGGCAAGAAGGCTTTGAAGAATCGATAGGTGTTTAGAGTGAAGCAGACGGATGATGCTACTCGCCCTCGATACAAAGCGAGGCTGGTAGTTAAAGGCTACGGTCAGCGGAAAGGCATGGATTATGATGAGATCTTTTCGCCTGTCGTCAAGCATTCGTCTATTCGGGTGGTGCTAGCATTAGCAGCCAGTCTCGACTTGGAGGTCGAGCAGATGGATGTGAAGACGGCATTCCTCCACGGTGATCTTGAGGAGGAGTTGTACATGGAGCAGCCGGAGGGATTCTGTGAGAAGGGCAAGTCACATTTGGTCTGCCGGTTGAGAAAGAGCCTGTATGGTCTGAAGCAGGCTCCGAGGCAGTGGTACAGGAAGTTCGAGTCGTTTATGGGGGAGCATGGTTGTGCACGGACGACGTCGGACCATTGTGCATTTGTGAGGTATTTTGTCGAGGATAATATTATCATTTTATTGCTCTATGTTGATGATATGCTATTAGTGGGTCGGAATGCCAATAGGATAGTGGAGCTGAAGCGCCAACTGGGCGCGGCCTTCTCTATGAAGGATTTGGGTGCAGCGAAGACTATTCTTGGGATGGAGATCAGCCGAGAGAGGGAGTCCAAGCTGCTACATTTGTCCCAAAAGAAGTACATTCACCGGGTACTTCAGCGTTTCGGTATGGACGGGTCGAAGAAAGTGAGTTGCCCCCTTGCGGCTCACTTTAAGCTCACTGAGGAGCAGTGTCCATCTACCGAGGACGAAAAGGAAGATATGGAGCGGGTTCCATATGCCTCAGCTGTGGGAAGCCTTATGTATGCCATGGTGTGTACGAGGCCAGATATTGCTCATGCAGTTGGCACAGTTAGCAGGTATCTTTCAAATCCTGGAAGGATACATTGGAGTGCGGTCAAGTGGATTCTACGATATCTTCAGGGCACTGCTGGTTGGAAACTTTCCTTTGGTGGTGACGAGCCGAAGCTGGTTGGGTATACCGACGCTGATATGGCTGGAGATGTAGACACGAGGCGATCGACTTCGGGCTACGTGATGATGTTTGCGGGAGGAGCGGTGTCGTGGCAGTCGCGGTTGCAGAAGTGTGTTGCCTTGTCGACGACAGAGGCAGAGTACATTGCGGCGACAGAGGCTTGCAAGGAGCTGTCGTGGATGAAAAAGCTGCTGCAGGAAATGGGACTGAAGCAAGAGCAGTATACTTTGCTTTGCGACAGTCAGAGTGCTATTCACCTTGTGAAGAATCAGACGTGTCATAGCCGGTCCAAACACATCGAGACTCGGTATCATTGGATACGGGATGTGGTTGAGAAGAAGGACGCGGAGCTTGAGAAGGTTCATACAGATGACAACGGAGCTGATATGTTCACGAAGATTCTACCAAGGGGGAAGTTTGAGTACTGCAGGCAGATCGTCGGGATGACGATATCCTCCCCATAGTTGTGAAGGGGGAGATTTATTGGAGTGGGTGGGGTTCCCAACCTATGTGGAGAAGATCCCGGAGTGCGACGAGCGCCGTTCGATGTCGAAGAAGCTCGGGAAGTAGGCAACGAGGGGTTGCTACTGCTGCTGCTGCTCCAAAGGGGAGCTTCTGGAACTGGGCCACCGAGTTCGGACCGAACTCGGTCCCAGGCCGAGTTCTGGCCGAACTCGGTCTGGCCATTCCAGAATGTTGCTGGTAGGTTCTGTTTGCCCGACACAGAGTTCTGGCCGAACTCTGTGTCGTCGGAGCTGAGGCGAAAATCTGGGTGATTTTTCACCATTGGATTTAATCAAACGGTCCAGGTTTGTTGCGGGATTAGGGAGTTAAGTTGGGATTTCCAAACCCTAATCTAATTGTAACACAATTGTAGCACACAACAAGAGGAGAGAGAGGAAGGAGGCAAGAGTGCCATTTTGCAACTTTGGGAGAGAAGACGGAGGATTGAAGGTAGTTTTCGAAGGAGATCGCGTTCGGGTAATCTCTACTCGTCGTTCTCGTTCTTCGTAGCCTTGTAATCATTGTTCTTGCTTCTAAGTGTTGTGGGGATCCGATTTGGATCGGGAGAAGTTTGTAGAGGGTGTAATTCTTCTATTCCATTAGTGGAGACTTCTCAGGGTTGGACTCCGATCGTCCCGTGGTTTTTCCCGCAAGGATTTTCCACGTCAAAAATTCTCTGTGTCTGCGTGATTGTGTTTGGTGTTTTGGTTTGTGCGTTGTTTGTTCGGTTCTCTCGCAGGTACTCTCTAGTTTGGGAAAAGGTTTCCGCGCTTCTTTCCCAACAAAAGCTTGATATAGTGGTAAGTTTTCTTAGACCTTTTTTTTTCTTCCTTGTAACTCACACTAGCTTGATATAGTGGTAAAGCATATTAATGAGTTTGACGATATAATGTGTTGTTGCAATTGGAGTATGTGTGTATAGTTTTTTCTAAGCTTTCTAGGCTTTGATGTAGTTTGGAAGCAGAAAACTGATTGAAAACCTTTCTTCCTGCTGAGAAAGTAACAAATATAACCACGCGTAACCAAAGAAAATGGGGCATCAGGTCTTTGCTTTTAAGCATGCTGATAGGATTGAGGGTCTTATGATGTATGGAGTTTCAAAATAAAGGCAAACAAGATTGATATTGTTCAGCGTTGTGTCAACCTCATGGCTGAGGAATGTGTTATGTTCATTGTGAATGCTAATGTTGGAATAGATCCCATCTTCTCCTTTGATATTATACATGCTGAAAATCAAGCAATCATTTTAGCTTGTGGGGCTACAAAGCCAAGGTAATGTTAATGGTTTACCAAATACAAATATTATTAGTTTATTTTATTATTTACCAATGGAATAGTTCAGTAATATATTTGCAAGTTAGTATCTCTGTTCTTATATGTTAATTACTTCCTTATTTAAAAGTTATTTCCTCTGTGTGGATTATGGCCACCAAGAAGCTACGACCAAATTTCGAAAGGTCTTGGGGTGGTGCATCTAAAGTGGGATTATAGCCACCTAGGTCATGCGAGGTCCTTATTAAGCACTTTACTGGAGATGAAAATGGATTTGTGAAACGTCTTGAGATGGTACATGTAAAGTGAGGAAAGGGTAGCGGCAACAGATTTTAGTTTGAGGAAATCAAGGGGTCAGAAAAGACCATAGAAGTTGACCTGCTCTTGATACATTGCTTGGTATTATTGTTGATCTGTATGTTGCGGTCTACAGGGGTCAAGCGATGAAGCGAGGGGTTGATACACTAGTTGGAACACCTGGTATGTAAAGGTAAAGTTGAAATGAGTCTAATATCTCAGATAATTTTATTGAGGTCTACTGCTGGCCTACTACTTATAGAGGGTCCAACCCCTCTTCATATTACATCTAACCGATGTGGGACTAAAGTCCCTTATTTACTCTCAACACTCCCCCTCAAGATGGACGATAGATATTAATCATCCCCATCTTGTTACATAGCTTTGACAGACTCAATGAACTAAGACCCTTAGTCAGACAGTCTGCCACTTGTTCTTCTGAGCGAACATAATCAATCTTCAGTATCCCTTGTTCCAGCTTTTCCTTGATGAAGAATCGATCGATCTCGATGTGCTTCGTTCTGTCGTGCTGAACCGGATTGTTCGCTATACTTATCGCAGCTTGACTATCGCTCAGAAGGCGCAATGGTGTCCCCTTGTCTAGCTTCAACTCTGTCAGCAGCGCTTTTACCCATAGCAATTCTGATACTCCTAGAGCCATTGCTCTGTATTCTGCTTCAGCTGTTGACCGTGCTACCACTGACTGTTTCTTGCTTCTCCATGAAACCAGGTTTCCTCCTACAAAAACACAGTACCCTGTGGTAGACCTTCTGTCGTCTATGCAGCTTGCCCAGTCTGCATCGCAGTATCCCTCAACATCTGTGCATCCATTCTTCTTGAACCACAGTCCTTTTCCCGGCGTCCCTTTCAGATATCTTAGGATCTGAAATACTGCATCCATATGACCTGTTCTTGGATCATGCATATAGCGGCTTACAACACTTACTGCAAATGAGATATCAGGGCGAGTATGCCCTAGATAAATCAGTCTGCCTACTAGCCTTTGATACCTTTCGCGATCAACAGGCTTTCCTGCTTCTGCTCCCATCTTGCACTTCTGGTCAATTGGAGTGACTGCTGCTCGGCATCCCAGCATTCCTGTCTCCTTCAGCAGATCTAGTACATATTTCCTTTGTGAGAGAACAATTCCTTGTTCACCATCACACACCTCGATACCCAAAAAGTATCTCATCTCTCCCAGGTCCTTCACCTCAAACTCTTTGGCGAGTTTCGTCTTCAGTTTAGTGATCTCAACTACATCGTCACCTGTGATCACTATATCATCTACATATACAGCAAGTATTGTAATGTGGCCCCTTGCATGCTGGAGGAAGACAGTATGATCTGCATTTGTCTGATGGTATCCCATGCCAATGACAGCCCTTCTGAATCTGTCAAACCAGGCTCGAGGAGATTACTTCAGCCCGTATAGCGACTTCTTCAGTTTGCACACTTTTCCATGTGACGTTCCTTTACCTGAATCTGACACAGAGTAGCACCCCGGAGGAGTCTCCATGTATACTTCTTCTTGTAGGTCTCCATGAAGAAATGCGTTCTTTATGTCTAACTGGTGTAGCTTCCACCCATAGTTTGCTGCAATGGAGACCAGTGTTCTTACGGTACTCATCTTCGCTACTGGGGCAAAAGTCTTATCATAGTCGATACCATTTGTCTGGGTATAGCCTTTTGCAACCAGTCTCGCCTTGTATCGTTCAACTTTTCCTTCTGGTGTCTCCTTCACTGTGTAAACCCATTTGCATCCCACAGCTTTCTTCCCTTCAGGTAATGGCACCAGCTCCCATGTCTTATTTTTTTCTATTGCCCCAAGTTCTTCCATCATTGCGGCTTTCCATCTAGGGTCCTTCTTTGCTTCCTGCCAATTCTTAGGTAAAGAAGTGGAGTCTAACGAAGTGAGGAATGTTTGATAAGTCGAAGAAATATTAGAATAAGATAGGTAGTTGGCAATATCATGTTCATAATCTTTATAACGAATAGGAGCCTTTCCCGCATTAATGCGAGAAGACCTCCTTAAGGGAGCAATGGGTGGTGGAGAAAGCATACCATCCGAATCGGAGAGATCCGCTTCCGAATCCGAGCGATCCGGTGCGGGAGTAACATCTTCAGGAGTCGGGACAGGAGTAGACGAGGGGCTTGGCACTATAGGCACAGGGTACGGCACAGTACTGGACCTCTGCTGTCTTCTTCTGTAAACTTGGAGCTCCTTTTTCCTTGTCTGCTTCTCCCCCTGCGTAATGTACGTATTGTCTTCTTCATCCTCCGTATCAGTATCATTGATGCTTTCTTCCCCTTTCTGCCAGTTTGTCACGACAGGACAAGGTACCGATCCGACAACTACGTTTGGGCGTACTACCTCCCCCTCACGTCTAACACCCGCTGTGTGAGGCGTGTTCCCAAACGCAGAACCTTCGTCCGAACCATAATAAGGTTCCAGCTCTCTGAATGTAACGTCTATGCTTACAAACAGCTTCCGTTCAACCGGGCTCCAGCATACGTAACCCTTCCGTGTCCCGGTGTACCCAACAAAGACACACTTAAGTGCTCGAGGATCCAGCTTACCAACACCAGGCCTGTTATCGTAGACGAAGCATACGCAACCAAATACTTTCGGAGGAACGGTGTACGCAGTTGTCCCCGTGAGCATTTCCAAAGGCGTCTTCCAGTCCAGTAATTGAGAGGGCATCCTGTTGATGAGATAAGAGGCTGTCAAGACAGCCTGCCCCAACAAAAATTTAGGGACATTCATAGCCAGCATCATTGTCCGAGCTACCTCCAGCAGGTGCCTATTTTTTCGTTCGGCAACACCATTTTTAGCCGGTGTATATGCACAAGAGATTTGATGCAGTATACCATGAGAGGATAAATACGCAGCAAATCTCTTATGGGTATATTCTGTCCCATTATCCGACCGGAAATACTTAACACGAGCATTATACTGTGTCTTCACCCGTTGATGGAAGCTTTGAAATGCCTCAAAAACATCACTTTTATTCTTCAGCAGGTAGACCCACGTTACGCGGGTAGAGCAGTCAATAAAAGTAACAAACCATCTATAACCGTTAACACCGTTTGTAGGATAAGGGCCCCACACATCGGAATGAATCATATCAAAAGCAGCAGAACATCGATGCCCAGAATGCACATAGGAGCTTCTGGTATGTTTTCCCAACTCACAAGCATCACAAACTAACAACTCTTTATTTGCTTTTTGATATAAGGACGGATACAGTCGACTAATAACGGGAAAAGAAGAATGTCCTACATGCTGATGGTGGAGGAGTAGCTCGGCTTCGACACTTCGACTTCGGACTTCCGGTTGGGCGTCTGCAACCAAAGATGCCAGTGCTCCAGACCGTTCTTGTCCAAGTACCATAGACCCTTATACCATGTGCCAGTGCCTAGTCGTCTTTCCGTTCCCTTCTCCTGAAAAGTTACCTTAGGAATATCAAAGGAAACAATACAGTTGAGATCAAGGATAATGGCGCTAATGGATATAAGATTGACAGAAAAGGAAGGAGCATGTAAGACATTAGATAGAGTGATGGAAGGAGTGCAATCAACAGTGCCTTTACCCGTAACAGGCCTGGAGGTACCATCAGCAGTCTAAATGCTTTCTGGCGGCGTTAGAGTAGAGTATTGCCGAAACTCTCCTCGGGACCCCGTGACATGGCAAGATGCCCCAGAGTCCATAATCCAAGCTGGCTGAGAGACAGATGCAAGAGCACGCGGAGGGATACCGGCACTGATTTGGGAGAAGTAAGTGCAGTAATCTCCTGTAGCGGACGGCACCCCAGGAATGACTTGTCGTTCACCAGAACCAAGCTTTGAGCCGCGCATCTTCTCGAGAACTTCTCTCTCAAATGGAGTGATGTCCGCCAGCTGATTGTCCCCACCTTCATCCGCCAGATGCACCTTGTTGCCTCCAGAGTAAGTGCCCCTTCCACCACTGTAGCTGCCTCGACCACCTCGTCGTCCACCGCGACCACGGCCCCGACCATTCGAGGGAGTCCGTGTCGGTTTTTGGCAAAAGCGGATATAATGTCCTGTGTCATCACAGTTGTGGCAAACGCCTCCCGTAGAAGGAGGCTGTGTGAAAGTGGCAAGAGCAGATGTGTCAACTCCGGCCTGCTCCCCCTGGGAGATACCCTTGGTAGGCATCAGCTTCAACCGTGCTTCTTCTTGTGCCATGGCAGCTATGGCATCTTCTAATGTCGACAGCATCGGTTGTGCGAGAAGTATATTCCTCCGTTGCTCAAATGCAGGGTTGAGCCCCTTCAAAAACTTCATCATCCGTTGCCGCGAGATATAATCCAGAAATTTCTGGAAATATTTTGCAAAAGCCGGTTCAACCGGAGCATCCTCCATGCCAAGAGGATCATAATGGTCAAGATCAGACCAGTACTTTTTCAACAAGACAGCTTACTCAGAGATGGTACGATCATCTTGGATTACCCAATCGAGCTCATCCTGCAGTTGGAAGACTCGCATGGGGTTACCCGAACCGGAGTACATGTCTTTCAATGTTCTCCAGATATCAGCAGCTCCCTCCATCGCTTCAATGTTACCCGACACTTGGTCGGTCAAAGAGGCTGTCAACCAACCTGCCACGACATTGTTGACAATGTCCCATACAGCAAACTCCTTTGAGGAGTGATCGACAGGGGCCTTGGTGTGGCCATCTACATAACCAACCAAACCACGTCCCTTCAGCGTCCGCATCGCCTGCCGTGACCATTTCAAGTAGTTGGTCGTGCCTTCCAACTTCGTCTCCAGCTTGTCCAACTTCCCCATTTTGTACGGTGACGGATCCACATCAGTATGGGTCACGTGTGGGGTTGCCTCCGGTAATCTCTTGGTCAGGAGATCCTCGACCAGGGCCTTCATCTCTTCTGCTGTCAACTTCCCATAGATGGAATCCATGACTTCTTCAACTGCAATCAGTGAGGTGTTGTTGTTTCCTGAGTCGTCTTCTTTTGAGTCGTCTTCGTCTTAGTCAGCTATCGGGGGGAAACAACAAAACGAGATCCCTCACTGATATGTCGTAGTGTATACGACCAACTAGAACCGCGTCATGATAACGCGTTCGGACGGCTCAAGGATAACCAACGTAGTTGTGCCTCCTTGCATGAGACAAACCAGAGGTATACCAGCCGGGCAGAAACGATTGTAAAGACAACGTTTCTGAGATACGAAAATCTAATGAGATTTCGTATTCGTAGTAGAGCTTCTAAAAAGAAGATACTGATTCTCGAAGGCAACAATCAGAAATCTTCTAAAGAGAAGGAAATCTGATTTATTTATTATTATTTTTTTTTGTTAAAGGCTAGGGTTAGGGTTAGGGTTTGAGGGGGCTGCTAGGACTAGGGTTAGGGTAGCCATGGCAAGAGAGAAAGAGGGAGGAGAGGGGGGGGCGGTGTGCTGCTGTGGGGTGGGGGGGGGGGGGCTGCGGGCGGCAGGGAGTGGGGGGGGGGGCGGCAGGGAGTGGGGAAGGTCGGCGACCTGGAGATGGGGGGGGGGGCGGGCGGTCGTGGCTGCGGGGGTGGGGGGTTGCTGCGGGCGGCAGGGAGTGGGGGGGGGGGCAGGGAGGTCGGCGACCTGGAGATGGGGGGGGGGGGGGGGGGCGTGGCGGTCATGGCTGCGGAGAAGACTGGAGGGGGGGGGGGGGGCGGCGGCTTGGAGGGGGAGGGGGGGGGGGGCGGCGGCTTGGAGGGGGAAGGGAAAAATTTTATTTATTTTTTTTTGTTGAGAGAGAGAGAGAGTTATGGCTCTGATACCAAGTTGAAATGAGTCTAATATCTCAGATAATTTTATTGAGGGCTACTGCCTACTACTTATAGAGGGTCCAACCCCTCTTCATATTACATCTAACCGATGTGGGACTAAAGTCCCTTATTTACTCTCAACAGGTAAGTTTCAATTTATTTTCTGTTTGAACATTTTATTATGATAGGTGTGACACTTTTATGTTAACGGTCATTTTGATTTGCATCATTTTCTTGGTGTAGGCTTCTACAGAGAAACTCACTTAAAGGCATTGAACTTTTGGTTCCTTGATGAAGCTGATGAAATGATGAACATAAGCATTTGTTTGATATCGTAAAATTGTGTATCTTTTTTCTTGAGCTACATTTGGTATTGGAAAATGTAATTTTTTGATCATGCTACATTTGTTGATTGTGCAATGAAGATAAAGGCTAAAACATCATTAATGTCTAAGAAAATATTTAATTTTTAGGCTCAATATGGCCACAAGTTTTTTAATATTTTTTTTCCATTTCTACCGGTCATTTACAGCGTTTGAATGTGTGTTATAAAAAGGTGGAGAGGGTCATTTACAGCGTTCGAATATGTATTGTAAAAAAATGGAGAAGCTCATTTACAGCGTTCTAATGCGCGTTGTAAAAAGATGGAGATGGTCATTTACAGCGTTCGAAAGCGCGTTGTAAAAAGATGAAGTGGGTCATTAACAACGTTTGAATGCGCATTGTAAAAAGATTACAGTGTCATTTACACCGTTCGAATGCGTGACGTAGAAAAGATGGAGATATCATTTACAGCATGCGAATGCGCGTTGTAAAAAAATGGTCATTTACGACATGATCTTTTACGACACCAAAATGTATGCCGTGAAAGATCTTTTACGACGTGTTTCGCATGCCGTAAAGGATCATTAAAGTGGTACTTCTACTCTGTTATAATAGCCTTTTTGCAAAGATCTTTTTCTAATATTTCTTCAAAGATTTTTTTTGCTATATGTTATCAACATAATTAGGATTAGTTTAACCTGGTATTCTTTTTTTTTTTTTCTTTTCTTTTCTTTTGACTAATGGAAACTTGCATGAAATGCATGTCAGGATGTTGCAAACAAAGGGTACTTCTACTCTGTGACTTTATTAATCAGAACTTGGAGTAGAGTAAAAATGTGGAGTTGATTCAGGCAAGATAGAGTTTTTGAGTTACATGCTTCTTTACATGGGTACTAGAACGAGCGTGTGTTTTTTCTCATCTTAGTTTTGTTGAGTTGATTCTTCAGTTTTTGGGATTGATACTTCAGTTATCCTGCATGCATGGTTTTAGTTTCCTGTACGTTTGTTTTCAGCAGTTTTGTTGTTGCACATGCTTGGTAATACTACACAAAATTGCCTTTGTTTGTTCCTTATTTGTTTGGCTTATGTAATATTGTTGGTGGTTTCTAAGTTATATGGGTAATACTGTTGGTGGTCAGTTTTCTTTAATTTGCCTGTATCAGATACTGCACTTGTTCTCTCTCTCTCTCTCTCTCTCTCTCTCTCTCCTTGCTATAATAAGACATTGGACACTTTTTTCTGTGTTACTTTTATAAGGACTTGTTAAATTATTACTACTTAAATAAAAATCTCATACAGTAAAGCAATACGATGATGGACCTCACAGTAGCTGCTGCCGGGGATCCTGCTAGCTTGCTAATGCTATTGCTGCAAGGGATCTTGCTAGCTTGCTACTGCTACTGCTAGCTTGCTACTGTTGCAGGAATCCTTCTATCTTGCTACTGCTGCTAGTTTACTTCAGTATCTTAACTGATGCAGCTTGCAAGTGCAGTACACTATGGATCACTGATATCCATCTTCAGTCCCTACACAACACTGACCAATTTCACGAACATTGTTGTCTGTTTATGACAGCTTTCAGCTTGAAATGGAACTTTCAAGCTACAATCACTTATTGAGTCACTTATTGAGTGTTTTAATTTGTTGTACAGAAGGATAAATCTTGGATGAGAGAGCACCTATTATCGAAAGAATATAGGGTAGGTGTTGAAGAATTTATAGAGTGTGTTAAAGCTAATGCAGATGATTCTGACTTCATTCGGTGCCCATGTAATGAGTGCGAGAATATCTATAGACTGAGATTAATTGATGTAAAAGTTCATTTGATGACAATTGGTATTGATCCAAGGTATACTATATGGATATGGTGTGGGAAAGTTGATCCTAATGAAATGACATCATGTGAGGATACTCATGTGCCTATTTATAAAGACTATGATATGGACACTCTAAATGATGTAGCAGATACAATAGAGATGTTCGATGCATTAGAAAGAGAAGGGTGCTGTGGGAGACGATGAAGTGAACTTCCATGCATTGCTTGATGATGCTAAGAAACTTTTGTATACTGGTTGTAAAAAGTATACAAAACTATCAATGATAGTGAAGCTCTTCAGTATCAAGGCCAAGAGTGGTTGGAGTGATAAAAGCTTTTCATATGTGTTGACATTGTTCGGCGATATGCTTCCGGGAGGGAATGAATTGCCCGCAACTACCAGGGAGGCTAAGCGATGTTTATCAGTATTTGGAATGGAGTATAAGAGAATACATGCATGCCCTAAAGATTGCATACTCTACAGAAAAGAGTATGAAAATGCAACCTCATGTCCTACGTGTGGAACCTCGAGATAAGGTAAAGAAGAATATGTCTGGACAATGAACGAAAGAGCAAAACAAAGGCATCCCAGCTAAAGTACTATGGTACTTTCCACCCATTGTGCGCTTTAAATGGTGGTTTCGATCGGTACAAATATCAAAGAATTTGACATGGCATGCAGATGGAAGGAAAGTTGATGGCCAATTGCGTCATCCCGTAGATTCACCAGCATGAAAGACAATTGATGATAAATGGCCAGAGTTTGCAGCAGAAGCAAGAAACCTTCGACTCTCTCTTTCAGCCGATGGGATTAATCCATTTAGCTCACTCGGCAGTAGATACAGTTGTTGGCCTGTAATGCTAAATACTTATAATTTGCCACTTTGGTTGTGCATGAAGAGAAAGTTCACAATGTTTACATTATTGATATCAGGCTCCCAACAACCTGGAAATGACATAGATGTTTATTTAGCACCATTGATTAAGGATCTGCAGTTGTTATGGAAGGATGGAGTTGAGGTATGATGCATATCGACAAGAATATTTTACATTGAGAAGAGCATTGTTATGGACAGTTAACAATTTTCCTGCATATGGCAATTTGCCCGGTTGTTGTGTGAAAGGATATCTAGCTTGTCCAATATGCAATAAAAATACTTATTCGGATAGATTGAAACATTGTAACAAGAACATTTACACTGGTCACAGAAGGTATTTGCCGCATAATCATTCTTTTCGATACCAAAGAAAGGCATTTAATGGTAACCAAGAGTTCGGATCTCCTCCTGAACCATTGAGTGGGGAACAAATACAATGAAGGTTGCGGGGATTGATGTTTCTTGGGGAAAGAAAAAAAGATGTCCCAGAAAAGGACATTAGAGAATACATAAAAAAAAGATGAAGAAAGCAGAAGTACAAAAGAAATCGACATCAAAGAAGAGAAAAAAAAATGAAGTACAAAAAGACTTACAAGTTGCTGGAAGAAGAAATCCATTTTTTTGTGCTCAATTATTGGAGATTTCTTCCTATTAGACATAACTTGGATGTCATGCACATTGAGAAGAATGTTTGCGATAGTATCATTGGCATCCTATTAAATATTCCTGGAAAGACAAAAGATGGGATCAATCGTCGCAAAGATCTTGTAGAGATAGACTTAAGGAAACAATTGGCACCTCATAGTAAAAAAAAATGGAATTTATCTTCCAGCAGCATGTTATAATTTATTGAGGCAAGAGAAAAGAATGATGTGTAAAACTTTACGTGACCTTAAGGTCCCAAATGGTTACTCTTTGAATTTTAGAACTAATGTCTCCATGGAAGATCTAAAGTAATATGGTCTCAAGTCCCATGATTGCCATGTCCTAATGCAACAACTACTCCCCGTTGCAATACGCGGTGTGTTGCCAAACCATGTGAGATATGCTACTATACGAGTATGTTTATTCTTCAATGCCTTTTGTGCCAAAGTCGTGAATTTACATAAATTGTAAGATATACAAGATAATCTTGTTGTCACATTGTGCTTATTGGAAAAATATTTTCCACCATCATTCTTTGACAAAATGGTACATCTAATGGTGCACCTTGTCAGAGAGGTTGAACTTGGTGGTCCGGTTTTCTTCCGATGGATGTACCCACCAGAGGTTAGTATATTCTAAACTTTGAGTTTCATTATGTAGTAACATGAATGATATTTGCATAGTCCTTTTTATCTTTATCATTTGTATTTACAGGTATATGGGTGTCATAAAGGATGTAAGAAATAAGAATCATCAATCACGAAAGCCCTTTCTCCTAATACAAGCCTTCCCGTGCCCATTTACGGAAAGATGGAAAATGTTAAAGATGCAATTGGGTCCCTCATAGCATGGCCCAAAGAGTTTGTTATTAGTGTTATAGAGATAATATTATTTAATATGCTAGTGTCAATACCCTTTTATTGAATTGTCTTAACAATTTTAATATGCAAAATAGGAAAAGAACATAATGCAAGTTGAAGATGTTAAAACAAGGAATGCTGACAATAATTTTTGTATAATTGATACGTTCAAAGACATGGTAGAAACAATGGATGACATCATCACATTAATGTCCCATTAGAGAAAGAGATGTTCGAAGTTGACATATTTTGTTATCTTTCCAAAAAGGCTTTGTTGGAAGTATGTTTGATGGGTTGGCTGGATGGCAACTGTATTACAGCATACATAAAGTGAGAAATTTTATATTATATGTATTAGTTAATAAAGATTGACACCATATTTATGTAGTATTTTCTTTGTTTTGCTTTAGGTTTTTATATGACAAGTTTATAAGCTCTTGGGAAGTTGTGATATTATTCACTCTTTTTGCCATTAGTAAGGCATCGGGGAATGCAAAATCTAATTTAGTTAGAGAGAGACTCCAAACTGCAAAGTGGAACCAACTATGTTTGATTCCATTCAATTACAAGAAGTAAGAAGACTTAGTCACTAGCCACATTTTACTTTCTTATTCAACTATGCTTGATTCCATTCAATTACAGGATGCACTAGGTTTTGATTGTGATCGACCTTTCTACCTTTGTTGTTTATTGGTTGGACTCGTTGACGTTCAAGCCTAGCATTAAGTTGTACTTATTTACGTGAGTGACATTTTTAATCTCAATTCATTTATTATTATCTGTGTATTCTGATATTCATATAAAATTATTTTCTACTAGTGGACTTAATACAGCTTATATTGGTGGAAAAAGATCAATGCAGAAGCCAACATGGAAAATTCTCAAGGTAATCAAAATAATATAGGACTTATTAGCTATATAATTATCGATGTGATATTTTCTTGCCACTAAACATTATATTTATGCAGTGCCCAAAGCAAGAAGGGGGTGTTGAATGTGGGTATTTTGTTCTCAAGTTTATCAGGGAACTTATGGAGGACTGTCTGTGTCGATCGAGACAAAGGTAAATTGTTCATGAATTTAATCCTTAATTACTTTTCTGAAATTATAGAAATGCAACCATTTTTTCTAACCGTTTAGTTAAAAAAGTTGGCTCAAAAACCAACATACACAAAGGCAGAAATAGATGAAGTCCAGTGTGAACTCATCGAATTCATTGTCACTCATATGAATACATGAGTGTTGAGGTACTTATGTTTATTTGGCATCTTTAGCTACAAAAGGAATTTCTTTAGCATCTCTTTCTTTCTTTGCTTGTGTTAATTGAGATCATTGTGTACTTTTATAGCATCCTTCAAGTATGGCCAAAAAATAAAGAAAATTCCCTTATTTGCCATGATAAGTCCATGTGCATGAACTAGCATTTCTCATTCATAATTTGTGAAGTTTAGGGTGTATATTGATGTGGGTATGGTTTCAGTGTCATATATATTATATGTGGGTGTATGTTATATAAGATGTACATATTGCTGCTTTCATCAGTAGGTAATGCAAGGAATTCCTATGAAGGGCTTCCAGGATTAGGGTTAAATTGGTGTACATGTGAATAGAGGGGGAGGGATGCATCCTTATGCATCTGTGCAGAGATGCACTTAGATTGCTTGGCCATTGGAAGCCAACAACAGGTAATAGGCCATAGGGTCATGTAGGAGTGTTTATTAGAACAACAGGGAAATATAGGGGCAGAGAAAGGCCAAGGTGGGGAGTAGGGATGCTCCTATGAACTGCAAGGCAGTAAGGAGGAAGGAAGAGAGGCATTAGAGTAGAGCATGACCTCTGTCCTGCGCTTGGACAGTTAGTGTATCAGCTTGGGGTTTTTGAATAGAAAGAACCCCCTGTACAAGCATTGCTCATGTTTGAGTGAACTATAAGGAGTTGTACAGATGTATGCTTAACAGGATTTGGGAGGGGACTGATGTGGCTTTGAGTATCAGTCCCCTGATGTAGCTATCAGTAGGTAGTGTATAAGAACTAACGGTTGTGAGGGTATCGGCACAGTGCATGTGAGATGGTGTTCAGGTTCAAGAATAGGGGGAAATGCAGTGGGCACTTGAGGCGAGCATCTGTATACTTAGTGCAGGTCAAGAGGGAAAACTTGGAACTGTTGCAGGTGCATCAGCGCACTGGACAGAGTTTTTTCTTACCTGCACAACATGGGGTGAACTGATAGGGGGACAATTTTTGTTACATAATTCAAAATCAACGAAGGCTGTCCAAGACTGATGCACCTGCAAAAAAAAATTTTGATCCCATGAACTTGCATATTAGAGATGCAATTTTTGCTGTTTTCATAATAAATTTAAAACGTCACATGATTCCTTGGTTATTTCTAATATTCAGCTGTAAGACTATGCTGGTCATTGTTGTTCTTGATCCCATGAACTTGCATTGATTGTTTCCTCCACACCATCTTACTTTGGACTATTGTTGTATATAAAGTTCATAAAAAATGTATTGTATTCTGTAAAATTTATAATGTAACAGCAAAATCATTTGTTATATCCACATCTCATGCATTCTTGAAGAATATTTTGGTTTATACTACTTCACAAATATTTACTGCTATTTAATCGCTCATATTTCTTTAACAGTTTTACTTGATCTTGAACTTAGAATCTACTGTTTGGAGAGCTCGGTTTATATTCAATAAAAAATTAGTTAACATGCCATGTTATGGATAACCGAAATATTCCTGCTATTTAATCTTAAGAGTATCACAGTTGCTAGCAATGTGACTATCGATCTGAGATATATTCCTGAGTCCCTAACAACTTCTTGGAGTAGCATTTACATTCTCCTTGTATGTAGGGACTTATAATGACAATCCAATACATTATTATGTTTGCCCTTGCATATTATTCTAATAGATTCCTGCTGTTTGTTGGAATTTTCCAACTATTTTTGCTTCTGATGTACTTATAACTAAAGTTTTTATATATGATTTCAAGTTTGAACTTGCTTATTTGTTAAAAAAAAACAATAATTTTATATGTACCTTTATTTGTAGGCTACAATGTTGACTTTTGAAGGCTATGATGTTGACTTTTGAAGGGATGTCACAATTTTTGTTGGTGAATGCAAAAGGAATGTTTTCATATTTTGAGGCCTGGTGCCCTAAAACGAAAACAAGATGTATATATTTGGATATATTTTTGAAATGCAATGGTGATATGTTGGTGAAGCAAAACCTGAAAAAGAGAGAGATTTTGAAATGTAATTAAGATGGTGTGATATTTTGAATGAAATGTTTCAAATGTTAGTTAAATTTCATATTATCTTGTCTCATGTTATGGAAATTAAATATTGATCATTGCTTTTTATAACACATTGAGTTATAAGCATTGACAGGTGATATATATATGCGTGTGAATACCATAACATAAAATTAAAAAAGCATTATATATGTTCTATTTTATAACGCTTTATGAATGTTTGAAATACCATATCATTTAAGAAAGCCTGATTTATATCTAACCTAGTTATAACGCTTCAAGATGGATATGTTATATATAATGATAATATTAATGTCACTTTAGAATTTAATGTTATATATAATTGCTTAATAAAAAAGTGTCATATAAGTTTACATCATATATAATGGTTTTTATGAATTTTATAACACCCGTTTACATGACGGTTGCTAGGGTAAAAAACCGTTATAAATTGTCATATATGACAGTTTTTACCTGTGATAAAAAGGTATTTTTCTGGCGACTTGTTTGGATCTGCATTCCTGACAATGGCTTCAACTTCCTCCATCGTGACCGATGCAAGTAGAACATTGTTCCCCATGGGTGAAACTAGGCGCTTACAAACAAACTCAGGAAAAGCCACCTCTGCCTACAACGTACTAGCCTCTACGACTGCCTGCCCATCCGGTCCGTATAGCTTGGAGATGTGATTGCGATGTTGTCTCGCACGTATGACGTCATAGAAAACCTTGGTGCTTCTGTTCCCCTCCCGTAGTACATTTTGCCTGCTGCGCGAGGTTAATTTTTTCCCTCATGCGTAAGGAACTGACCTCCTCACTAAGTTTCTTCTCCATGGCTGCCAGCTTTGTGTTAAGTATATCCAACTGAAGGTCTACCTGGATCACCCGAAGATGCTCCTCTTTGTCTGCTAATTGTGTATATTGCATATCTCTGGACCACTTCTTAAATCTCACCTTGACCTGTTTGAGCTTGTAGACCATCCGGAATTGGGGATTACCGTCAATGGTGGCGTGAAGTCTTTTCATAACTATATCAGAGTATCCCTCCATGCCACACCAATTGTTGCTATATCTAAATGGCCGAGGCTTTTGGCGACTAATTGTTGCTAGCTGTACGCGAATCGGTGAATGGTCACTCGTTCCAGCAGGAAGGCAATCGACTACTGAATCAAGAAACTTGGCGAACTATTACCAATTTCCCAGAGCTTGATCTAATTGGCAGGCCACCCTCTTATGTACAAATTTTTTTTGCCACGAACATATGTCCCGTCCGCTCAATAGTCTGAAGACCAGCGTGAAGGAGGCATCTCTGAAAGTCCTACAGCAAGTGATCCGGTACCACTCGTCCTCCCATATTCTCGTGTCTGAATAATAGAGCGTTTAAGTCACCCATCAGGACCAAAGGTAACCGGAGCTGGAACTCCGCAAGGTTGCTAATATGAATGATCTCCTCCCACATGCTATCCCTCTGGCATCTAACATTGTGCCCATACATCGTGCCAAACACGAATGAAAACCCACCCGTGTTGGAAAAACAATAACAATCAATTGTTCTGAAACATGAATTACCTATCATCCCATGTCCTGCTATCCCATCTCACCTAAATCTGTGCCACGCCACATACGTCGAGGTTATGAACCTGGTTCTAAGGCGTTTGGGTCCTCCTCGATAGGATTATGGAAGACTTAATCTTAGTCTCCAGTAAAGTGATAATATTACATTGCTCCCGCCTCACCACATCACTTATCTCCCTCTACCTCCCTATCGCACACGAGCCATGAACATTCGATGTAATAAGCGACATTAATTGCCTTTGGGGGACCCCTCAAAATCATCAAAGCTGCCACCGGGGGGCTTGGCGTGCTCCTTCTGTCCTCGTTCTTCCATAGTATCTGTGCGAAGTATCGTATCCGCCTCAACTATAGCTACATCCGCTTCACAATGTTCGAACGATCTAGGATTATCCATGCACAGGTTGGATATTCCCAAGTTAGGTGTGTAGGAACGAAATCGTAAAGCAGAATACTCTAGAGGGGGGGTGAATAGAGTAGGCAGCGAAATATTGCTAATAAAAAATCTTGTTTGCAGTTAGATCACAGATATAAAAATAATCACAAAGTAAATGACAGAAATTAAAAGTGATCAGAAGGCAAACGCAAACATCGAGATTTATACTGGTTTCCCTCTTGTGAGGACTAGTCCAGTCGGAAGAACTCTAGCTTCCAGTTGAATCCACTATTGGAAAATACCGCAAGTTTTCATATGAAGTCCTTGCAACTTCTACGGACGCGAGCTTTGATACGAAGAACTCGACCAACTTCAATTGTGAAGAGTTGTATCTTCTATCAAGCCTCTGATTACAATCGCTCTGAAACTTCTAGACCGTACCGCACTAGCAAATCGACTAGAGGATTGTAAATGGCTTGGGATTTGAAAATGAAAGCTTTTTAGAACTCTTTGGAAGAAATGTAAGCTTTAGAAGAGAAGAGATTGAAAGTGAATTGGTGATTTGAAATGATCGAAATACTTCTCTATTTATAGTTTTTCCAAAGACAGAACTCTGAAAGAATTCTGGCAGAATTCGGACAGAACTCTTTGTAACAAACCGCAACTGAAGGGTGACCAAGTTCAAAATCAAACGTTCACTAACGTTCATCTTGGCCGAACTCGGACCGAGTTCTGCTAGGGTTCTGCTAGTTCATTTTTAAGAAAAATCAATTTAGATTTTTGAAAAGTCCTTCAGAAGCTTTTTGTAAAAAATGATGTTTTTCAAAAACATAGGTCATTTTTAAAAGGATATGGTGATTTTGAAAAACGATTCCGGACAGCCTATTTGCCAGTACGACTTGGTGTACAATGTATTCCTAGACTCAATAAAATGAAAAATTACATTGCTTCAAAGGAAATACATTCTAAATGGCAAACGGCTTCAGTCTTGAACATAGTTGATATCCATCGTTGAGCAGTGTCCAAAATGTCGTGTTAGATCTATTTCTCCTTCGTTTTCACTTAGCAAAATAATTGCAAAAGAGAAATCTCCCCTGCAATAAATGCATAAGTAGCAAACAGTGAAGAAACACAAAAAAATATATAAAACATTCATCACATGCATGGTAGAAACAGTTAAAAAGATATTGTATAAACAATACAGGCATGTTATTTGTCACAGGCAGTTTTAATATGAAGCAGAAAGAGAGATAATGCTAGAATAAAACTGAAACAAATAAAGTGCTGAATAATAAACTAAGTGAAACGTATGCCAAACTGAGGCATAATAAAAACCATGTCTATGAAAAGTCACAAATAATAATAGCTAAAAGAGTGCTGATAATAACTAAAATAAGAGTACTAATAAAATCTTAGAATGTCGGAGCATTTTCAAGTAAACATAAGACAAAATATCAGTCTCAATAAGAATAACATCTCAAAAGTCATCATCCTCATCATCATCGTCAGCGGCTGCAGCGCTAGCATGTCCATATGGACCAGATCCAGAAGTACCAGCTCCAGAAGTATGAGGAGTGGCACCAGAAGTACGATACCAATCATAAGCGTTCCCTGGCTGGAACAGAGAGTGGATCGCCGCATCATCAACGCGGTATCCAGAAACAGAAGGGTCTCGAGGTAGAGAGCTAGCTGAGTGATCCGTCTGCGCAAATCTCAGATCGGCGAAGGAGTTGGCAATAGCCTAGAACCGAGTCACGTCACGGAACTCATGTTCCCTGGAAGTCTCAACATAAAATGACTGCAGATCTGAAAGATGCTGATGAATACCCTCAAATGTCATAGGGTAAGAATGAGGAGGACCAGGTGCTGTGGGATTAGGTACAGGAGGAGCAGGTACAGTAGGCGGAGGAACAGTGGCAATGCTGCGACGAGAGAGTTTGAGGAACTTGGGTTCAGGGTCAACAACACAAGTAGATAGGTCAATGTCAAATCTCTGAAAGATGCATGGGATGAGCATCGCATAAGATAGGTTGCGGTCTCTTCCGCGACATCTACCCATCATCTGAATGATAGTCTTAGGGGCAAAAAAAGGAATCCCCTTAAGAATGTGATATAGAGCAGAAAGCTCAAGTGCAGTGACATCATCTTTGGAAGTAGATTTTAGAAGTAAAGTGGAATAGATGATGCGATGTAATTCATAGTTAAACAAGTTCAAGTTATTAGCCTTGAACTTTCCAGGACGAGCACGTGCGGGCGCACAAAGCTCATTCTTGAAACTAACGAGAGTCGTACCATCGAGGAAATCAAAATCAGTAATGTCATCGAGCAAGGCACCTTCGTTTGGAATACCAAGGATTTTTGCTAACGTTTTATCAGTGAATTCGATATCGATCCCTCCGACACGTGTTCTCGCGGTGAAAGTGTCTAACACGAAATTACAATAGAATAATCTAATGGCATTAGTAGCAATAGAAAATTATAAGGTAACAAAGTATTGTAATCCTAATGCCTCAAAGTAAGGACGGTGGTCAGGAAAGACAGTCCATTTAATCGGTGATCCGGTGCAAATAGTACGCATAATGAAATCGACATACCACAATAAAGCTTGGTCGAAAGTTTTAAAGTAAAACTCGTTCGCTGCACCATCGTCTGATTGGACCGAAGAAAAGAGGCAATCCGTATGCGGATCCGAAGATGATGCCTCTTCACTGGCATTGGTCTTCTTCCTCTTGAAGGGATTGAACTTAGGCATTCTTTCCCAAAAATTCTAGAAACCCTAAGAATTTGAAAGTGGAGGAGAGAAGAAATTATACCTTCTAAGAATAGGATATGTTGTTGAGGACGAAATTCTCCGCACGAATCCAAAGTTTGGACGAAGATCTCCACACGGATTGGAAGAACAAGGGTAGAGAAGAGCTAGGGTTTGGAGGCACGGCTGCTGCTGTTTGAGGATGTTTGGAAGAATGAAGAAGAATGGAGCCTCGGGTTCTGGCTGGTACATATATATACCCAGCCGAACTCTGGCCGAATTCGGACCGAACTCGGGCCGAATTCGCCAAGGGTTGCCTGGCTATATATATATCAAAAATAATAATGATGGGGCCACATCTTTTTCATTAATTCGTTTCAAATGTTTAATTCAGAGTTTAGTAATTTTAAATCTTAAAATAATATAATTAATATTATTTTATAAATTAATATTCTTTACTCAGCATCTGTCTCAGATTAGCTGTAGAAGTACTGTCCCAGCTAACGGAGGTTCACCGGAGAACTCTTAAGTACCGCTTCGCTTCGACCGTAGTCGTGGTGACAGACAGACCCTTTTTAGGCTTGTCTCGAAAACAGTTTTTGAGTATCGAATAAATTAATTAATAAAATAAAATTAATTAATATTATTGATGTCTAAAATTCCTAATTCTCGACGTAAATAATTGAAACGATCTTCCGCTAGAGGTTTTGTGAGTATGTCAGCTAATTGATTCTGAGTGTCTATGTATACAAGGTCTATATCTCCATTTTGTTGATGATCTCTAAGAAAGTGATGTCGAATCTCGATATGTTTAGTACGAGAGTGACATAATGGATTCTTAGTCAAATTAATAGAACTAGTGTTGTCACAGAAAATGGATATGTGTGTAAAATGCAATCCATAGTCTTCTAAGGTTTGTTTCATCCATAAAACTTGTGCACAACAACGTCCTGCGGCGATATACTCAGCCTCGGTTGTTGATAATGCAATAAAATTTTGCTTTTTACTAAACCAAGAGACTAGAGCTTTTCCTAGGAAATGACATCCGACAAAATCAGCATCAGAATAACCGGTTAGGTCAAGTACGCAGTTTTAGGATACCATAAGCCGACAGAAAAAGTGCCTTTAAGGTATCGAAAGATATGCTTAACTGCGCACAGATGTGATTCCTTAGGATTAGCTTGAAAACGTGTACATAAGCAAACACTAAACATAATGTCTGGTTGATTAGCAGTTAAATATAGTAAGCTACCGATCATACCTCGATACTTACGTATGTCGACGGGTTTGCCTTGTTCATCAATATCAAGCTTGGTTGAAGTCGCCATTAGAGTGCTAAGTGGCTTTGCTGCTTCCATGTCGAACTTCTTTAATAGATCATTTGTGTTCTTCGCTTGATTTATGAACGTCCCATTGTTGGTTTGTTTGATTTGCAGTCCAAGAAAGAATTTCTTCTCAAACTCATTCTGTATACACTTTGAAAATTCTTGACAAAGAGATTCATCAGTAGATCCAAAGATAATATCATCTACTTAAACTTGAATCAAAAGAATATTGTTATTCAAAGATTTTATAAACAAAGTAGTGTCAACCTTTCCCTTTGAAAAATCGTTATCAAGTAGAAAAGAGCTTAGACGATCGTACCAAGCATGAGGCGCTTGTTTCAAACCGTATAAGGCTTTCTTCAATTTGAAAACATATTCAGGAAATTTGAAATCAGTAAAACCAGGAGGTTGAGCTACATAAACTTTTTCTTTTATAAAACCATTTAAAAATGCCCTTTTGACATCCATTTGAAATAATTTAAAATTATGAAAACATGCAAATGCACATAACATGCGAATGGATTCTAATCTCACAACTGGGACATAAGTCTCATCGTAGTCGATACCTTCTTCTTGATTGTATCCTTGAGCTACGAGTCGAGCCTTATTACGAGTCACTAAACCATTCTCGTTCAGTTTATTTCGGAATACCCATCGGGTGCCAATGACCGGATGATCAATGGGCTTGGGAACAAGTTCCCAAACTTGATTCCGTTCGAATTGGTTTAATTCCTCTTGCATAGCATCTAACCAAAAATTATCACTACATGCTTCATCAATATTTTTGGGTTCAAACTGCGAGACAAAAGCAACACAAGAAGCTATATCTTTATTAGAGGAACGAGTACTTACACCCTAGGTAATCTCACCAATTACCAAGTCCTTTGGATGATTAGCCAAGAATCTCATCTCTTTTGGTGTGGTCTCAAGATTGCTAGTTCCGGCTTCTTTGCTTGGAGGTTCATCTGATGGTTCTGCATCTTTGTGTGAAGGTTTTACAGTAGCTGTACTTGGTGCGATTATGTCTTCATTGTCATTATCGTCTAAGTGCTGATTTAGCTCGTCAAACTTGACATTGATAGATTCTTCGATGATCATGGTTCTTTTGTTGAAGACTCTGTATCCTTTGCTCTTTGCTGTATAACCTAAAAATATACCTTTATCGGCCTTTTCATCAAATTTACTCAAATTATCTTTAGTATTAAGAATGAAATATTTACAACCAAAGATTTTGAAATAAGAAACATTTGGTGTTCTATCATACCATAGTTCATAGGAAGTCTTCTTCGATATAGGTCGAATTCGAACCCTATTGAGAATATAGCATACTGTATTTACAGCTTCAGCCCATAAGTATCTAGGTAGACTAAACTGGTTTAACATTACTCTAGCCATTTCAGATAGAGTTCTGTTCTTATGTTCCACAAATCCATTTTGTTGCGGAGTCCTAGGGCAAGAGAATTCATGCAGATAACCGTATTTGTCATAAAATTGCTTGAATTCTGCATCCTCAAATTCGCCGCCATGATCACTATGAATACGAGTAATCATGAACCCTTTTTCATTATGTACTTTCTTACAAAAGGTGACGAATTCTGATAATGCATCGTTCTTGCGTGCAAGAAAATAAACCCATGTATATATAGAGAAATCATCTATAATGACAAATGCATATAACTTACCACCTAGACTAGCAATTCTACTTGGTCCAAATAAGTCCATATACAACAGTTGTAAAGGTCTATAGTGGTACTTACAGCGTTCTTGGATTTGAATGCGGATTTGGTAGCTTTGTTCTTTTCACATTCACTACATACCGTATCCTTCTTGAAAGAAATATCCGGTAAGCCGCGTACCAACATTTTCGTAGATAATCTTGAAATTGTATCCATGTTTGCATGACCGAGTCTCATATGCCATAGTTGACTCTCAACGCTTTTGGCCATCAAATATCTACCTGCTGTGTTAGCATCTTCCAATAAATAGAAAACATATATATTGTCTTCCCTAATACCTTCAAATATAGTACTACTAGTTGAACTATCAATTATAGTACATTTATCTTTTACGAAGTTAATACCATAATCGTGATCAGCTAAATGGCTTATACTGAGCAGATTATGTTTTAACTCAGTAACTAGACAAACATCTTTAATCATTGGATAGGGAGCCTTACCAATGTCACCGATACCGATTATGTACCCTCTTAAATTATTATCGAAGGAGACGTATCCTTCTTTATTCCTCTTCGATAGTGTTGCTAATAATGAAGCATCACCGGTCATGTGCCGTGAGCAACCGCTGTCGAGGATCCATTTGCTCCTAGCATGTGAAGGGCGTCCCACCTACAAAACAATTTACAGATGAAACTCTTGGTACCCATTTCTTGTATGGTCCTGACTGGTTAGTTTTCGGCATCCATGAATAAACATTTAAATCTACTAACTTTTTGATTCTGCATGCAGAAGATATATGACCAATGAGGCCACAATAATGACATTTAGCATGTTGAGTGTTGAAAGTAGTGTGAGGTGCATGATTGGTAGGTTTTGGTTTTCTAGTATAGAAGAATGCATGCCTATTAGTCTTCTTGGGCATAGTTTTGGTATGGTTTGGTCTGACAGTGTTGGGCGTGTTCCGATGATTCGGTAATTGACACGTGTTAGAATAGGAAGCAGCAACTTCAGGCCGTTTTCCTAAACTAATTTCCAACTTTTTGGAAGTATCATATAATCTAGTATAGCCAGATGTGAGTGATTCTAATCTGACCTGTGCACACTGGAGACTCTTTCTCTTCTTAGATAGGTCTTCCTTTAACTGGATAATAGTTTGGTCTTTTTCTTCGGATAGCTTAACAGTCTCGTGTAACAACAATTTAATAGAAGAAAGCTCACCAGACTCAGTTGAAGAGTCATTATTTCTAACATGATCTAATTGGTTGGTAAGTCTTCCTATTTCACCTTTGTACTCTTTGAGTACATTCTTAGAGGTTTCATATTTACTATGCAGTTTCCTGTAATCATCTAACAGTTCACTAAAAGTCTCTCCTAGTTGCTCAAAGGTGAAATCATCATAAGGATCAAATAGAGGATTAGTGATTACCTGATCGCAAGCCATCAATCACACATTTACAGCGTCATCTGATTGTTCATCTTCTGAGTCGCTGGCTTCACTTTCATGCCATATGCTTGTGTTGGCGTACTTTCTTGATGTAGATTTCTTTAGGTAGTCTTTGTCATATTTGTTGCTTTTCTTTGATGATGATGCTGAGGGACAATCTTTCTTCATGTGTCCTTTCTTCTTGCATCCGTAGCAAATAGGATCTTCCTCGTTGTTGTTGTTGTTGCTGTCTTTTGTTCTCCTGTTAAATCTCATGAACTTCTTGAATTTTCTTACCAGAAGAGCTTGATCTTCAGAGTCGGAGTCGCTGTCATCAGAATCATCTTCGATGGTTCTTCTATGTTGAGCCTTGAGAGCGATCGTCTTCTCTGACTTCTCCTTTGGTGTAGCATCTTCAAAGTCTTGAAGTTCTAACTCGTGAGTGAGTAGCTTACCCATGAGTGTTTCTAGAGACATTGTTGAGAGGTCGTTTCCTTCAATGATTGTAGTAGCCTTTGGAATCCAGTTCTTTGTAAGGGCTCGTAGAAGTTTGCGAATATTTTCATGGTTACTGTAATCCTTGCCTAGTGAAGACAGAGGATTTACAATATCCAAGAATCTTGTAAACATCTGAGTGACTGATTCACTTGGCTTCATTTTGAACGCCTCGTACTCCTGAGTAAGTCTGCTGATCTTTGACTCCTTGACTTGTGTTGTTCCTTCGTGGGTTACTTCGAGAAGTTTCCACACTTCGTTTGATGTTGTGCAAGTAGACACCCTGTTGAATTCAGTTCTGTCTAAAGCACAAAATAAAGCGTTAATAGCACGTGCGTCAAGACTGGCTTTTTTTTTTCTTCCTCTGTATATTTGTCATGGAGTTTTTCAACTAAAATACCATCAACATTAATACGAGGTGGCTTTTTATAGCCATCAATAAATACAGACCATAAGTCAAAATCAAGAAATTTCAGAAAGAAACTCATACGTGTTTTCCAATAAGTGTAGTTTGTGCCGTCAAACAGTGGAGGTCTGTTTGTGGCTTGGCCTTCACTTGTGAATTTCACAGTTGCCATGTTTAATGCTGTAATCTATATAAAAATTGAATATAACTGCAATTTTACCTTGCTTTACCTGTATAACCTGCTCTGATACCAATTATAGGAACGAAATCGTAAAGCAGAATACTCTAGAGGGGGGTGAATAAAGTAGGCAGCAGAATATTGCTAATAAAAAAAATCTTGTTAGCAGTTAGATCATAGATATAAAAATAATCACAAAGTAAATGACAGAAATTAAAAGTGATCAGAAGGCAAACGCAAACACCGAGATTTATACTGGTTTCCCTCTTGTGAGGACTAGTCCAGTCGGAAGAACTCTAGCTTCCAGTTGAATCCACTATTGGAAAATACCGCAAGTTTTCATACGAAGTCCTTGCAACTTCTACAGACGTGAGCTTTGATACGAAGAACTCGACCAACTTCAATTGTGAAGAGTTGTATCTTCTATCAAGCCTCTGATTACAATCGCTCTAAAACTTCTAGACCGTACCGTACTGGCAAATCGACTAGAGGATTGTAACTGGCTTGGGATTTGAAAATGAAAGCTTTTTATAACTCTTTGGAAGAAATGTAAGCTTTAGAAGAGAAGAGATTGAAAGTGAATTGGTGATTTGAAATGATCAAAATATTTCTCTATTTATAGTTTTTCTAAAGACAGAACTCTGACAGAATTTGGACAGAATTCGGACAGAACTCTTTGTAACAAACCGCAACTGAAGGGTGACCAAGTTCAAAATCAAACGTTCACTAACGTTCATCTTGGCCGAACTCTGGCCGAACTCGGGCCAAGTTCTATACTAGGGTTCTGCCAGTTCATTTTTGAGAAAAATCAATTTGGCTTTTTGAAAAGTCCTTCAGAAGCTTTTTCTAAAAAGGATATTTTTCAAAAACATAGGTCATTTTTAAAAGGATAGGGTGATTTTGAAAAATGATTCCGGACAGCCTATTTGCCAGTACGACTTGGTGTACAATGTATTCCTAGACTCAATAAAATGAAAAATTACATTGCTTCAAAGGAAATACATTCTGAATGGCAAACAGCTTCAGTCTTGAACATAGTTGATATCCATCGTTGAGCAGTGTCCAAAACGTCGTAGGTAAACATCTAAATTGACTTGCATTTATATCGAGACAGAGTTTGATCAATTATTAAAATCAGGTTTGACCATGACCAATGGGCCAACAAGGTGCTGGCAGGATAGAACGGTGAGCGTCTTCTTTTGTAGGTATGCTCTATGCTTCCTGCTTGATGTATCCTCTAGCCTGTGAGCTGAACCCTCTGTCATCTTCTTACTGCCACCCTGCTTTGTGACCCCCCTGACCCCCTCCTTGTCTTTCTTTGGAAGGGTTGTGATGTCGTGCTTAGAACACAACACTTTGGCCCGGCTCAAACTCTTGCATGATGCCCACCAAGCCTACTACCTCTGTCGTTTGCCGATCCCTATCCACCTCCATTTCTCTTCCCAATCCAATATCAAATCTAGATGCCCCCTGATCTCCAGTGCTCGTGGTCTCCAGACCGTCGGTCTGTTGTTCCCTTATGTCTTCTTGTTCCTGTGTAGCCGGAGAAAACACCCTTGTGACCCTCCTCGATCGAGTTTCCTCTACGAATCCTGTATCAGACTACTGCTCCTCCATCCCAGCAGTTCCTCCCCCGTTGATGGAAGAAACTCCTCCGAAGACCGCCAAACCTCCTGCTCGACTAGAATCAACCCCGGATGGCTGCTCGTGAGCAACAGTTGACGTTCCCTCGCCCAGAGGGCACTCCCGTAGGGAATGTCCGAAGCATTTGCAGTGACGGCAAACCAGTGGCACCCATTCGTACTCCACTTTCTATCGATATACTCCTCCGAAGGGAACTTTATACTTAATGACTGGAGGAAGTTCCTTACCTGCTGCAACTTCGACAAAAACCCTCGCGTATCCCATTCTAGCTCGATATGTAGTAGGGTCGTCCACTTTAATTGGTGTACAAATTAAACTAACAAGCTTCATCATCATGGGTACGCTCCAATAGTTGGCAGACAGTTCTGACAATCTAACCCAGATGGGAACCGAGTGTAGAGCTTCCCGTTCTCATTAAGAGTCTGTGGTCCATACTTTTATAATAATGAGACGGCCATCAAAGGTCCATGGTCCACCTTTCAGGATTCTCTCCATGTCCTCCTACATCCCAAACTGCACGAAATAGAACCCATTCTCCCGCAAGAAAAACTCCATGCTACCGTTTGGCCGCCATACACGTGTATCATACGCATAGATTTGTCCATAAAAGGGTTTATTGCCAAAGACGTATAAGACGATCGTGCTAAGTCCTCCTCTATGAACGAAGCTCTATAGGTCGTGCCCACCTTCTTTGGTGGAACATACTACTGTAGGCCTCAAAAATGACTGTCACGCTGAGTTGATCAGGACAGAGTCAAAAGTCACGCTCAGTTGATCAAGACAAATATTTACAAGTCACGCTAAAGATAGCTCAGCATGACTGACAGCACGACAGTCGAAGAACGTCTCTTCGTATGCCACGCATGCACAGAATTTGAGAGATCACAGCCGCTTGTTGCGTGATTTTCGAAATCTTCTTCAGCAAGACTCAGCTTTTGTCAAGGTGGCGTACCAAAAGAGCTTATTGTCATTTAATGCGACTGACAAAAGCAATCACTGTCAGAGATTTTGTGTCAGTCGAGGCACACTAAATCAAGACAGCTGGCAGTCCCATCTCAAGTCTGCATGTATTTTAAGCTCTTCGTCTCAAGTTTGCGTGGATTCTGAAGTTTTCTTCCTCCAAGTCTGCGTGGATTTTGAAGCTTTTTGCCTCAAGTCTGCGTGGATCCTGAAGCTTCCTGCCCCAAAGTTTGCGTGGATTATGAAGCTTTCTATACCAAGTTCGCGTGGATTTCATCTTCGACAAGTCTGCGTGGATTTCATCAAATTGGAGTACGTGGCAGCCATGCCACTGATCTCTCGCCTGCGTGTCCCGTAACTTGCACACGACTCATGCACTATCGCCATGTGTCCAACAATTACAGGCCACGTCCAGTAACTGCTCACAGCTTTGTGTATGTTAAATCCTGCGTGATTTTTAACTAGGCAAAGGCTGTGAAGACAGTTATCTTTTCAGTTATTATTTTTGACTCTATAAATAGAGTTCTTTTTCTCATTCATTGTACAGATACATTGCTATCTTACTGTCAAAATTTTGAGAGCTTTTCTTCTTCGCATAGTCAAAGGGATAAAGCGATCGTCTTCTAGATCGGATTCCCACTGTTGTAATTTTCCCAGAAACACAATAAATAAAGGAATTTATTTATGGAAAACAAATTGGCGACTCTGCTGGGGAAAACCATCTCCTCTTCTGAGATGGCAACAACTCAATGCGACGCTTCGTCAGTCGGCTCGACGAAGAAGGTGATGACGATCAAGTTCGATCAACTCGCCTCTGAAGAAATGCGGCGGGCTAAGGGTGGCAAACCCACTCCAGCCTCCATCATCACTGCCAAGTCGAAGGGATGCTATGTCTATGTCCCTAAGAATCTGTTGGCAGTCAACAGCGAAGTCTCTGCCACAGTGTCTACTCCTAACACTGGCAAAGACTTTACTGCAAGCACGCACACTCTTGTGTGCTCGAAGAAGACAGTAGCCAAAAGTCACACTGACAGTACTGGCTCTTTAGCCAAATCTGTTCCAGCGTGCAATCTCACATCCAAAAGTCGTGCTGACAGTACTGGCTCTTTAGCCAAATCTGTTCCAACGTGCAATCTCACATTCAAAAGTCACACTGACAGTACTGGCTCTTTAGCCAAATCTGTTCCAGCGTGCAATCTCACATCCAAAACTCACGCAGACAGTACTGGTTCTTTAACCAAATCTGTTTCTGCGTGTACTTCCAAAATCAAAAGTCATGCTGACAGTACTGGTTCCTTAGCCAAACCTGTTTCAGCGTGCATTTCATCTAAGAAGAGTAGTTCTTTAGCTACTTCTTCTTCTTTACCTGCTAAAACTGGGGGTGGTCTTGTTAGAATTACTCCACAAATGGCTCACAATGTCCCTTCGAAAAGGAATAACTCTTTAGTTATTTCTTCTGCTCCTGAAGTTTTTACTTCAGGAACAGCTTTGACTGACAATTTTGTTAGTCAAAGAAAAGAAGATGGTCTTTTGACTACTCTTCCTTCTGGACATTTTATGTCTCAAAACTTGAAAAAGTCTAAGAAGAAACACTCCTTAGTGTTTTCTCCTATGATTTCTTCAAATTTGGCACAAAATTTGTCTAGGAAAGAGGGTCTATTACCAACTCCTAGTCAAGGGGATGATTCTATTCTTCCTTCTCTGCAGATATCTAGATCATTGGAAGGAAAACTCCAAGTTTCTAAAACTAATGTATTACCTCCAATTGATCTAAGAGCTAAACTGAATCAAACCCGTTTGGGAAACATTTCTGGTGTTAAGAAACCACACCAATTAGATACAAAAATAAGAGATCCAGATGCAGAGTACGCTAGGAATTATGTGGCTCATATTAATCACTCTCTATATAATCAAGAGCCATCAAGGCCCAAGAACCAAAAAGATCTACGAGAGCACCTTCAGCAGAAGAGAAGGAACAATTCTATGGATCATGCTGAATGTGAATTTTACCCAAGAATCATAATTCAGTACAAATGTCAATCAATGGCTCAGAGTCATGTTGATCATGAATGTGACTTCCAGCCAAAAGTCACAATGCAATATGGATGTCAAAATAAACGACAATCTATCTTCAATCGGATTCAGTATGAACCTGTACCTGATAAAGATGAGCCTTTGTTTGCTTCTGTTAACATGACCTCCAGAAATATTGGAGGTAGCATGCGGTCTGGTGCTATATCAGATTCCGAAGATGGTGTTTACCTCGGCACCCGATCCAGGACTGGAGCTTTAGCCAGGGTCTCTTCTTCCTCTCATCCAAGTTTTAATCCAGAGATCACAGAGGATTTCCTCGGGGAGTCCAACTTTCCAGCATTGACTCCTATAAACACTCCTGGGAAAGATTTTGATTCTCACAGCGATGATTCAGAACAAACAGTTTCATCGTCTATTCCTCGAATGATTACCACTTACATGGTAGATGGCAGTCATGAACCTTCAATTGGCACCGAAGCTCATGAACAGAGGATTTCTTCTTTGGAACAACAGTTGCGAGCTATGGCAGATACATTGAATGCTATGCACACTCTTATGCAAACTCAGCACCAAACTCAGCAAGTCCAACAGACAGTACCACCGGTGGTGCTAGATACTTCTGTTGATCCAACCCGGGAGCCTTCTACTATGCCGGGGGTACAATCTAATGTTCCTAGTCAGTCTGGAGCTGGGGGTAGTACATATGCTGCAGTCCCTCCTCCCAATTATACTCGGCAGATTACAACTCCACAATCTTCCGGAGTTGTTACTGAAGAATTAAAGAACCTCAGAACTCAATTTGAGGCATTCAAACAGAAAGATGGTTTACAAAGGTTAGGTATTAAACAACCTTACCCGATAGAATGGAAGCAAGTATCTTATCCTCCTAAGTACAAGCCTCCTACTATCTCATTCTATGATGGAACCACTTCTCCAAGTCAATTTATCAATCATTTTGAAGTGATGACTGATCAGTTACAACCAAGTGACGCCCTCCTTACTCGGGTGTTTGTTGGATGTCTTAAGGGAACAGCTTATGACTGGTATAGAAGTCTCCCTGATGGGTGCATTACCTCATTTGCTGGTTTCAAACAAATATTTCTTGAACGATTCTATGAAGGGCTCAATGACATGACTATGTCTGCTCTTATCAGAATCAAGCAGAAGAACAATGAAACTACAGAGGATTTCATTGAACGGTTTCGAAGAGAAGCTCTGAAGATGCCTCTTGGAACTCCTGATACTGTCACCATCGACACATGTAAATCAAATTTGCTACCAATTATCAGCATGTGGACAGGATCCACTCAATTTCAAGATTGGCCTTCCTTTATAGTTAGCGCCAAGGCCGCAGAAACTAGTGCTGAAACCTTCAAAGGTTTAGGAGTGCAAATGTCCCCTAAAGAGACAAGTCAGAATGCCAATAATAAATCCAATACCCGCAAAGGGAAGGAAACTCTTGAAGTTAACCTTCATAGCAAAGAAGCATCGACTGTTCAAGCTTCTTCTGTCTCTACAACTCAACAGCCAAGAGCACCTCGTCCTAGAGAAGAATACTCTTTTGATGACGATGATGTCCAAGGTATCTTTGAGTGTCTGCTGAAAGGTAATAAGATACAGTTACCTGAAATCAAGAAACCTGATGAAGCTGGTAAGACAGATCATCCCAAATACTGTCCATACCACAGAATGTTGGGTCACACACTTCGTACATGTTATGTACTGAAAGGAAAGATCCAAGAAATGATCAGATCTGGAGCTATCTCTCTTACTCCAAAAGAGAAGACTGTCACTTCTAATGTCGTCTCTATGCAATTTGGAGATTTCCCTCCTCAACTTCTTGAAAATGGGATTGTTCCTATTCCCAAAACAACTCTTAAAATAGTGAATATTCCTCTTTCACAATCTAAAGGATTAGTGCCAATCACTATTGAAACAGGAGAAATAATGTGGATTCATCCCGATCTAGTAACAGATTTTGAATCTCCTCCTCCTCAAAAGATTATTTCTCGAAAGACCAAAAAGGTTGGAAAGATTAAGTCATGTCATATGACTTCTCTCGGATCTACCTCTGACACAGAGCCAAAAGATAAGGAAGAAGCACTTGCTGGTGCTACTCGGACAGGGAAACCTTATCTGAAGGATTATTCCAAGAATCTTGAGGATATCCCTGGTGTCTCTCCTGCTGATAAAGACGCTGTTAATGTTCCTGTTGAAAAAGAATCATCCACGGCACCTGTTCCTTCAATCACACCGGGGGCACCTACTCCTTCCAAGTCCACGGCTCTTGAGAAAGGCAAGCAACAAGCTCGGTTTGATAAACCAATCAAGAAGTCTCCTCTCGAGCTTCAGAAGCCTTATAGCTTTGACATTCTAGCTCAACTCGCTAATACTCCAGCTAGAATGTCCCTCTTTGAACTTCTACGTCTTTCCAATGAGACTCGGGAGACGTTAAGTGAAGCACTCTTACAGGCTGAATCTTGCCTTACACAATTAAAGAAGCCAGATGAAGAACCTGCTACTTGCTTACATTGCAACAGTGTATTGGAGATTATCCCAAATATCACCTTTACACAAGACGACATGCTTCTGGAGAGTAATCTACATGATCGGCCTCTCTATTACACCGGTTATATCGATACGATGAAGATAGATCGTATCCTTATTGATCCAGGGTCTGCTATAAGCATAATGCCGAAAAATCTATTGGATGAACTCAAAATCCCTCTTCACAAACTTTCCAAGACGGTTACTACTATCTTGGGATTTAATCAAAGCCGAAGCGAGCCTTTGGGAAAGATTCATCTGAAACTTCAGATAGGCAATTTCAGATCCAAAGTCACTTTCTATGTGATCGAAATCGTGGGATCCTATAATCTTCTTCTGGGAAGGCCTTTCCTTCATGAAAATAATGTGGTGCCCTCTACTCTCCATCAATGTTTTAAATACATTGACAGCAATGGAAATGTACAAAAAGAGGTTGCTGATATAAATCCTTTCCGCGGAGTTGAAGCTTATTTCAATGATGCCCGGATGTATAAAGAAGAGTACACAAAGCTGATACAAGCCATGGAACAGGACGATTCACAAAGTGAGACCTTAACAATCCCTGTTAAAGGTCGAACTTCTCAGCAATTGTCTCCTAAAACTTCCGGAGAAGGCCCCTTCATTATTTCAGTGAGCGGACGTATCTCTCCATTACTTCAATCATCTGCTCAAGACACACTGATCATTCCTGTCAGTGGGCGTACTACAGTTCCTGTATCTTCACATATGAAACAGGATACTCTGCTAATCCCAGTTGGAGGGCGGACTATTCTTCCATCTCAAGCTTCAAGGGAGCTCACCTCTTCTGAGCCATTTGTTATCGATCTTAATCGAAACAAAACTTCTTCTCGTTCTTCTTCTCCCCCTTTAGTCATTGATTTGGCTAAAATTTCTAAGGCTCAACCTTCTCCTAATGTAAATATTGCTGCTTTTAAAGTCAATGAAAAGACTCCATCTTTGCAGTATGTTGATATGTGTAATTATGTTCATAGTTATTTACATTTGTTGGATGACTTGAGCACAATAACCATGGAAGTTGTACAGACTTTTCGTACAGATGTATCCCTAGAACCAGTACAATCTTCTTACTTTCTGGTTCCTAGTAGAAAACCGGGAGACATCCCAATATTCTTTTACAAAGGACCCCAGAATCCTTCTGATTTAGAAGATGATGACAAAAATGATGATACTGGAAGATTACAATTACGTCGTTATAGTCAGCAATCTAAAGATATCATTAAAAACATGGGCTATGATTTCAGAACTGGCCTCAGTAATGGAAGAGGTAGAAAAATGCCTGTTCGGATTCCTCCTCTGAAATATGGGAGGACGAAATGCGGATTGGGTTATATTGCTTCTACTCCTTTTATCAACATTATTCATGAAGACCCCGAATCTGATGAGGATAAGAGATCTGACTCTTCCAGTACTACCTCTTGGGATTCCGATACGAGTATCGATGATTTCTACGGCAACATTCTGTCTTCCAATATGGTCTCCATTGACGGTTCTGAAGAAGATGATGAAGACGAAGACGAATTTGAGATCTCACCTGAATCAGAACAATGGGCCCAAAGGTTAGATAATCAATGGGAGTTCCGTTTCGAGCAAAGAGAACCTCCGACTGAAGATAAACTTGTTCAAATAGATATTGGTGAAGAGGGATCCCCCAAGCCAATATTCATCAGTGAAAGCCTTTCAGAAACAGATAAGCAAGACATGATCAAGCTCATTCGTGAATACATCGATGTCTTCGCTTGGAGTTATGAAGATATGCCGGGGCTTGATCCACAAATTGCAACTCACAAACTCAATATCATGCCAAATGCTAAACCGGTCAAACAACAACAGCGGCGATTTCGTCCAGACATTATGGATGCGATTGAAGTTGAAGTCAATAAACTCTTGGCCTCTGGGTTTATTAGAGAGGAACAACATCCTGATTGGGTAGCTAATATAGTTCCTGTTCTTAAAAAGACTGGCAAGATCAGAGTATGCATAGACTTCCGCGATCTCAATGCGGCATGTCCTAAAGATGAATTCCCTCTACCTATCACTGATGTCATGATCGATAATACTTATGGATTTGAACGGATGTCTTTCATGGACGGGTATTCTGGGTACAATCAGATTAAAATGTTTCCAGATGATGAGAAGCACACTTCTTTCAGAACACCGATTGGTACATATTGTTATACAGTTATGCCATTCGGTCTCAAGAATGCAGGAGCAACTTATCAACGAGCTATGAGCACTATATTCCGTGAACATTTACGAAAAACAGTTGAATGCTACGTTGATGATATTGCTGTCAAGAGCCGACAAAAGGAGGATCATATCCAAGATTTGAAGACTATTTTTGATCTAATGCGTAAGCATCAATTAAAGATGAACCCTACTAAGTCCTTCTTAGGCGTCTCTAGTGGCAAATTTCTCAGCTTCGTCATTACCGCTAAAGGTATACACGTGGATCCCGAGAAGATCAAAGCCATTCAAGAGATGCATCCTCCACGCACCTTAAAAGAGCTACGAGGATTTCAAGGAAGAATCGCTTATATCAGGAGATTCATCTCTAATTTATCAGGACGCTGCAGACCATTCAATAAGCTCATGAAGAAAGGTGTTTTTTTTGTATGGAATGATGAATGTCAGAAAGCATTCGATGATATAAAACAATATCTGATGAGCCCTCCAGTATTGGTACCCCCTGTCTCAGGAATTCCCTTCCTCCTATATACTCGAGCAATGAGTCATTCATTGGGTGCATTGCTTGCTCAAAAGAATAAAAATGGTCATGAACAAGCCATTTACTATCTCAGTCGGACTATGACCGGAGCTGAACCTCGATATTCACCGGTCGAAAAAGAATGTCTAGCCTTGATGTTCGCTGTCCAAAAGACACGACATTATATCATGGGTCAGACCATCCATGTTATCTCCAGAATCAATCCTATACGGATCATGATGAAAAAACCCAGTGTTCTGAATTCTAGGTTGGCTAACTGGGGAATTTTATTGGCTCAATATGACATGCATTATGTTCCTCAGAAATCAGTCAAAGGACAAGCTTTAGCGAATTTTTTGGCTGCTCATTCTATCCCAGAAAATTCAAAACTCTATGATGAAATCCCAGATGAAGTCCTAGATTCAAATCAAATTGATAAAGAAAATTCTACTTGGCGTCTATTCTTTGATGGAGCTTCAAGAATAGGTCCTAATGGTGATATTGTTGCTGGAGTTGGTATTGTTCTTGTATCACCAGAAGGCCTGACTATTCAAAGAGCTTACTCTCTCGATCAACCATGTTCAAACAATGTAGCTGAGTACAATGCATTGCTTATTGGTCTTCAACTCGCCAAACATCTGAATATTCAACATTTGGAAGCATATGGAGACTCTAAACTCATTATCAATCAGATAAGGGGCACTTATGAAGTTCGTCATCAAGATCTGGTTCCTTATCATAGATCGGCTATATCTATGGCTTCTTCATTTGAAGAATTCTTCATTGAACATGTTAGGCGAGCATGTAACACAGAAGCTGATGCTCTTGCTAATCTTGTGGCGGTCTTAGCTATTCCGATTAGACGTCAACAAGTGATTGTTGTTTGCAATCGAGAATTATTCCATCTCGAAAACAATCTAACTCTGGGACTTCCAGTTGACACTGAGGAATCAACATCTCATGATGTCAACACAACAAGAGGATTTGGATTTAGCCGTAAATCATTTTCCTCCTCATCTGATTCCAGTATAGAATTCATCTTCAGTAATTCAGCTGAGGATCAAAATACGGCTAAAGATTGGAGACTTCCTTTCTTAGATTTCGTATTGTATGATATTCTTCCAGATGATCCAAATGAGGCAGCATCTATCAGGCGACGATCACTCAGATTCTATTATAATCATACTACAAAAACTTTATATCGTCGAGGTTATGATGGTTTACTCCTTCGGTGTGTTGCTGGTGACGAGGCTCAACAAATTATTCGCGAAGCACATGATAGAATTTGTGGAGCACATCAGCCAGGACCAAAACTTCAAGACCGTATTCGACGTATGGGTTATTATTGGCCCACTATGGTATCTGACGCCATCGAATATGCAAAGAAGTGTAAAGCTTGTTAGATCCATGCAGATTTTATTTATCAACCTTCTGAATTTCTACATCCGACTATAGCATCATGGCCCTTTGAAGCTTGGGGCATGGACATTGTCGGTCCAATCAATCCGCCATCGTCAAAAGGTCATCGGTTTATTCTAGCAATAATCGATTATTTCTCTAAATGGGCTGAAGCTATTCCTTTGTCTGAAGTTAAGACGTCCAATGTCATCAGTTTTATCAAACACCACGTCATCTACAGATTTGGTGTTCCTCGACGCATTATTCATGATAATGGACCACAGTTCATCAGTCAGAAATTTACTCGATTTTGTGACGATCATCGGATCAATAATGTGGCTTCGACTGCATATAATCCAGCAGCTAACGGGTTAGCAGAGGCTTTCAACAAGACCATCATCAAACTCTTAAAGAAGTTTGTCTCCACTAACAAACGGAATTGGAGTGAAAAACTTGGTGAATGTCTGTGGGCTTACCGCACTACAGTTCGTAACGCTACTAAATGTACACCCTTCTCTCTGGTGTATGGTTGCGAAGCTGTTCTTCCATTAGAGATTCAAATTCCTTCTTTAAGGATAGCAATCACTAATGAACTTACTACTGAAAATAATGATCGTCTTCGACTTCAGGAATTAGAAGCTTTGGATGAAAAGCGGTTATTTGCTCAACAGAATATTGAATTCTATCAAGCTAGGATTTCAAGAGCTTTTAATAAGAAAGTTAGAGTTCGAGCATATCAAAAAGGAGAACTTGTTTTGACAGTCAGATGCCCTATGACTATGACTCATATGAGCAAGAGCAAATTTGATGCAAAGTGGGAAGGTCCCTATGTCGTGAGCAGAGTTTTCTCAAATGGAGCTTATCAACTCTCAGAATTGGATGGTCGAAAAGTTTTGATGCCTATCAATGGCAAATTCCTTAAAAAGTATTATGTATAAATATATGCTTGTAATCATCAGACAAGTTCATGTTTAGAAATAGAATTTTTATTTTTAATCATGGATGATGGTACATGATACTAAGGAAGATCACTATCATCCTTCTCGACTTTTGGACGCGGACCGCTGCCGTCCTTTGCACATACATAATCAGCAAAAGAATTGAGTACATCTTTTCCTGATCGTACCAAGAATTGACAGGCAGCCAGCCTCATTGTTTCTTCTTCTTCGGTTTCTCCTGGTTCGACCAGGAAGTCCAGGATATCTTTCGGCGGCTTGGGAGTAGACGAGCTTTCGCCTATTTTCTTCTTCTGCGGAGGTGGACGTTCTTTAACACCTTCGGTAGCTTTGGGGACGACTTCAGCCTTCTTTATATTCTCTTCAGAAGACATTGTGGATAAAATGCGATCCTTCTACTCAAATATATGCTCTATTTATAGGCATATGGTTACAAAGGTCGAAGGGACGTATTCTTTCCCGATATTCAGTTCATCCATTCATTTTCTCACATTCATCCGACGTTTCACATGTTCATTAATACTTGACGGTTCATCCGTTCATTTATTTTCACTCGACAGTTCATCTGTTCATCATTTCCTAACGGTTCATCCGTTCATAATCTTCTATCAATTTATTAAGTGGGGATTCGTTATTTATCATGTTTTCATAACCTCTGAATCAATTCCGAATCTACTTACTCATTTGTCATGTTTTGACCTCTGCATAGAAATCAATCTATTTTCTTTCGAGTTCCTATATATTATCATGTCCATAATACCTCTGATAATATCATATACTCTAAAACAGAAAAGATGATTTTATTATCTATCATGTCCACAATTCATCCACAAATACAAATCATTGAGCATAGAAAAATTGTCATTTCTATTCTCATTTCACCACAAAAAGTCTATTATATTTTTTTAGACTTTCCTACAAATCATAATGGAAATCTATTGCAAATCTTGGATTTTCATTCTATATACAACTGAGATCTATTTCTTCTTGGATCTTCTCTGGCAATCTCGTTGTTTGTGGCAATTCCTGGGTGTCCAGCAGGAATCAAACTCTGGTCTTATCTCTCAGACGAGAGGAGAACCACAGAGTAGGCAACACGAAAACGTGTTGCTGCCAATACAACTGGTGGATGGGGGTAACCTCTCAAGGAAGACAGGAATGTATCCAAACCTTGGGATACAATTCCTAGTTCTGCAGTGAAAGGAACTCTACTACCCAATCTCTCGGGTTAGAGTCCACTCCACCATCCAACTCTCCGTGTATCCAGGCTCTTCCTACCATCTAACGAAGACCCTTCTATCCCACGAAGAGTTCTGAGTTGTCTGATTTACGCATCAAAAGCGTATGAGCTCCCTGATGTGGGTGTCAGATGAATATTCTCCACAGCATCCACATCACCAATGCCAGTTCTGAAGAAGGCTTTCAGCCAAAATTCTGCAAGAAACAGCAAGGAAAAATCAGCCAAAAATTGGCCAAGCAAAGACAGACGCATTCTGTTCATTCAGGAAGATGAATTTGTCTTTAGCGACAGGAAATTTGATGCGTGTATATTGAACTTACCGCTGAGTTTACTGCTAAGGATTGACAGACCCAGTAGCGTGCACAGAGATTTGACATCAGACAGCATGGCTTCTTTATTTGTCTTCTCACAGAAAACTCATTCTCAAAAGAGAGTGGAAGAAGAATGAGAAGATGAGTTTGCATGGAGTTCGTTCATCTATTTAAAGAGTCAAGTGCAGATCTATTTTTAGAAAATAATCCGCGTGAATTGCGTTCGTGAACCATGGAAGGAATGCCACGTGTGCTGGAAGACAATGCAATATTGGAAACAGTCAAAGTTGACATTCTTCATTAAATGCACGCAGATCAAACACAAAAAGTTGTACTTCATTTCTTAAAATAGGCACTGATGGCCTTACAAAAAGGAGTGCAACAAGAGCATAAAAAGTCACGCCCTATTTTCCAGAGCGGCTAAGTTTGATGCCTAACTCCTCTACGCTTTTGGCTCCCAGGCGATGCAACAGAGTCCCGAGCATTTCACGCTTCTCCATGAGGCTCCGCCCATCAGAAGAAAACAAGCCATCCAATCCAAAGTAGCTCAAGAGATTCTTGGCTAACTGCGTGGGGTCGTCCTTGAGCTCGATGACGACTGATTCGGGTTCTTTGCCCCCAAAAGTGGGGTCACCATGAGAACAAAAGCCTAACTTATGTGCTTCCTCTTCGGCTGCTTCCTTGGGGGTCATATTTGCGAGAGATGAATGTCAAAACTGAGAATCTCTCCTTGTTTATATATACAGAGCTTGCCGGCGGTTCATATTCCATGCAATCAGTTTCGGAGAACGAAGAGTCATCATGACATTTAATAGATTCATTTGAATGTTTTCAAAGAATTTTGAAAACATTTCGACTTTCGAAAAATTAAAGTCATCTCAGCGTGACTGAATTCATTTTATCATCTCTATTTTTCAAAGTATTTCGAAATAATTTATCATTTTTTCGAAAACTTTGAAGGGGGTTTTGTAGGCCTCAAAAATGACTGTCACGCTGAGTTGATCAGGACAGAGTCAAAAGTCACGCTCAGTTGATCAAGACAAATATTTACAAGTCACGCTAAAGATAGCTCAGCATGACTGACAGCACGACAGTCGAAGAACGTCTCTTCGTATGCCACGCATGCACAGAATTTGAGAGATCACAGCCGCTTGTTGCGTGATTTTCGAAATCTTCTTCAGCAAGACTCAGCTTTTGTCAAGGTGACGTACCAAAAAAGCTTATTGTCATTTAATGCGACTGACAAAAGCAATCACTGTCAGAGATTTTGTGTCAGTCGAGGCACACTAAATCAAGACAGCTGGCAGTCCCATCTCAAGTCTGCGTGTATTTTAAGCTCTTCGTCTCAAGTTTGCGTGGATTCTGAAGTTTTCTTCCTTCAAGTTTGCGTGGATTTTGACGCTTTTTGCCTCAAGTCTGCGTGGATCCTGAAGCTTCCTGCCCCAAAGTTTGTGTGGATTATGAAGCTTTCTATACCAAGTTCGCGTGGATTTCATCTTCGACAAGTCTGCGTGGATTTCATCAAATTGGAGTACGTGGCAGCCATGCCACTGATCTCTCGCCTGCGTGTCCCGTAACTTGCACACGACTCATGCACTATCGCCATGTGTCCAACAATTACAGGCCACGTCCAGTAACTGCTCACAGCTTTGTGTATGTTAAATCCTGCGTGATTTTTAACTAGGCAAAGGCTGTGAAGACAGTTATCTTTTCAGTTATTATTTTTGACTCTATCAATAGAGTTCTTTTTCTCATTCATTGTACAGATACATTGCTATCTTACTGTCAAAATTTTGAGAGCTTTTCTTCTTCGCATAGTCAAAGGGATAAAGCGATCGTCTTCTAGATCGGATTCCCACAGTTGTAATTTTCCCAGAAACACAATAAATAAAGGAATTTATTTATGGAAAACAACTACATCTGATTCGGCGTGGTACCCACCTTGTTCGCAGCGTGTCGACAAATGACTTTCTGGTCGTTTGCTCGATCATGGGTTGCTTCCCTTTCTCCACTGTCGACCATCTCTGTGGTTGAGGACAGCCTTGTCACGTCGGGCTCGTACGCAGAGCATCACGTCGAGCCATCCCCGTCGCAGGGTTTGCACCCCCTACTGGATGGTTTTATGTCGCCGTCCTGTTAGCCCATCCCCCTTGACTTCCGGTCGCTCGGCCGGGGAGGTCCCTTGTTGCCGTCGAGGCTTCATGGGTGCGTCGGACTATGCCTCTGGAGCCCTATTGGCACATTTCTGCAACACGATCGTTCACCCTCCTCCATCCTCTATACTACCTTGTACCGGTCGAACCCCTCCCTGTTGTACGCCGCCTCCCTGGCCTCGGTCCTATGCTACGGCATCAAACTCTAATCCAGGAGAAGGAGTCACCGTCGCCTGTATATATATATATATATATATATATATATATACTGTATATATATATATATATATATATATATATATATATATATATATATATATATATATATATATATATTATGTCCACTCCGTTCGGGCTCGTGACACTGCCACCCAGCCAGTCCGAACGGAGGGCCCAGCCCGGGACGGCGACCACCCCGTGGCTATATATATATATTATATATATATATATAAACGGGATATGAGCCATAGGCTCATATTCTTATATGAACCATCCTAGGTGGCTTCCATGTGGGCCAATAAAAATATACTGACTTGGAAGAGAAAATTTAAATAGATATAAATAAAAGATCTCATAAAAGATTTGATAGATAATTACTTACCATATTTTTTCCTAGGAAGAACTTGTCAAATATGTTTGCCTGGAAATAAAAGATCCAATAAAAGATTTAATAAGTAATATTAATATTAATATTAAAATTAAAATTACTATTAATATTAAGTTAAATGTTAATAATATGAATTTGAATGTTAATTATATTAATACTAATGTGATCATATATATATATATATATATATATATATATATATATATATATATATATATATATATATATATATATATATATATATATATTGTCAAATATGTTTGCCTGGAAATAAAAGATCCAATAAAAGATTTAATAAGTAATATTAATATTAATATTAAAATTAAAATTACTATTAATATTAAGTTAAATGTTAATAATATGAATTTGAATGTTAATTATATTAATACTAATGTGATCATATATATATATATATATATATATATATATATATATATCTATATATATATATATTTATATATATATATATATATATATATTATATATACTGACTTGGAAGAAAAAATTTAATAAGACTTGGAAGAGAAAATTTAAATAGATATAAATAAAAGATCTCATAAAAGATTTGATAGATAATTACTTACCATATCTTTGCCTAGGAACAACTTGTCAAATATGTTTGCCTAGAAATAAAAGATCCAATAAAAGATTTAATAAGTAATATTAATATTAATATTAAAATTAAAATTAATATTAAGTTGAATGTTAATAATATGAATTTGAATGTTAATTATATTAATACTAATGTGATCATATATATATATATATATATATATATATATATATATATATATATATATATATATATATATATATATATATATTGTTTTATATACCAATTTCTAATTTTGTCCCTCATCAAATTAGATTTAGCTCTAAGGTATCAACACATTATTTCATGATAATTATACACTTAAGCCTATTTTTCAATTAAACTACTTTAATTTGGCTTAATTATTTAGATAACAGAACACAATTAATTTTACATGTGCAGCCCCATAATTTTGAGTAACTTCAACAATCTACAACCGAGGCACATATCTAACCTTCAAATGTGTTAATTTTATGAGCTCAAAAATTGTTATCTTAACCTTATGACATATCCAGACAATCTTGTCTATCAATAATATTAATATAGGATCAAAGCGGTCTTTGTCACATTTAGCGTAATATCAATGGTCACATATACCGTTATAGCTAAATGACGTAGATCAATCATAGATGCATAGTTTGAAAATAATATGAAATGTGATCAACACATGTCTATTTTCAACTGGTCCTCCTTTACTTTAATGAGATCAATACTTTATTATAATAAAACAAAAAGAACTAAAATTTTCTTATATTTGATCAGAAAAAAAATCCAAATACATAAATATGTAAATGTGTCCAAATCAAAATAGCACTAAAGTACATAAAACACAAACTCATACTATATTGCTATATCCTCGAATAAGGTAACACTCATATAATTAGTGTGCTCATGAGAGACCTTGAATGTGTAGATACCAACTGTAGGAACGAGATGTAAAGCGCTATACTCTAGAGGGGGGTGAATAGAGTAGGCAACGGAAATTAGCTATTTAAAAAATCGTTCCTACAATTGGTATCAGAGCGAGGACTCTATTATTTGGCTTAACATCCTTGGAGCAGATCCTCATTATCAGAGCGAATTATATAGGCAAAACAAGGTAACACTACTATTATATTCTTACTTATTACAACTATTACATAGATCACAGTATTACATATGGTAAGTATGTACTTCATAACTGAAGAGCAATTCACAAATAGACTCCCACTATTTGATGGAACAAACTATAGTTATTGGAAGACACGAATGAGCTTCTACCTGAAATCTCTAGATTTTGACTTATGGTCAATTGTTGTCAATGGCTACCAAAAGCCTACTATCACTTTTATTCTCACATCCTCTATAATCAACAAGCCTTATTATAGTTACACAGAGGAAGAGAAAAAGTTAGCTAGCCTTGATGCAAAAGCTATGCATATATTTTATTGTGCTGTAAATATATTCAATCTTATTACAACTTGCACAACATCTCATAAAATTTGGAAAGTTCTTGAAGCTACTTATAAGTGCAGGTATGAAAGCAAAGCTAGCAACTCTAGAGAGGAGGATAGTCTTCATAATGACGCAAATATGTGCATGATGGAATTGGGATTTAAGGTACAACACAATTCCTTATACGAAGAAGAGCTTGCATGTGACAATTGTAAGAAGATAGGCCACATCCAAGAAGATTGTACTACTACTAGAAAGGAGAGTCACTACGAACGATCAAATGAAGGAAGATCATCGTCTCACAAGTACGCTAGCATGAGCATATGGTGTGAAAGCGAAGCAACAGATTCTAAAGAAGAAGAGAGACCTCATAAAGCTGCAAATTTATACTCAATGGTATTATCTAACGAGGAACAAAATAATTCTTTTTATGAAGAGAGTGAATCTTCTCATGATAAGTTATGTGATGCTTTCAGTGATCTATTAGAAGAACACAAAAAAGTATTAGATAAGTATATATAAGCAAGCTAGAAAGGATATTATATCCTATAAGCGTGAGAATGAAAAGCTTATATGCTTATTGAATGATACTAGAAATACTACTCCTTCTGATAATTCTACTTAGATTTTCACACTTGAGTTTAGATTGCATGAGGCACTTGATTGTATTGAGAAAAGCACTCAAAAAAATACTAAACTTGAGGAGGAATTAGAATCAGAAAAGAAGAAGTATTCTATTGCTTCATGTAGAATTGATGCTCTTAATGCTAAATATGATATGATCTATGATAACTCTAAAAAGTTAGAAATTATACTGGGAACTCAGGTATTACAACCTATTACACAGTCTAACACAAGACACGTGACATCGCAAAGTCACACACGACAGATCTTTTACAAAGGAAGCAAGTAAAGCTAAAGCTTCACGTAGCCATGCTTTCTATTACAAGTATCCGCACATATTATATCACACCACTGCATGTTCTCATACTGCTGCACATAGTACTAATATTAATACTTCCTGTCATTATTGTGGTATGGATGGATTCGTTTCTAATTGTTGTCAGATTAGAAAACTAGTTGATATAAACTTGTGCAAATGGGTTTTGAAAGCTAACAAATATGGATCCAAGTATTAGATACCAAAGTTTTTACCTAATATTTCAGGTGGAGCTACTTATGCTGGACCATAGAACCATGGAACGTGTTGGTGGTTGCACAACTACAAAGGTCATTTTCCATGCAACTGCACCAACATAAGTGTGGTCACTTGAACCACGTCGGTAACATGCTAAATGATTTATTTTATGATTTTGTTTATAGAATCTAGCATGTTCTTATTAATGTCTTGCTATTTGATATTTTTTAGTTGTTTAACATTTGAATCAATGTGAGATATAATCCTAACATGACTAGCTGTTTAGCTTAAATGATTAGTTCACACTATATAGTATTTTATTTTCTATTAGTGTGACACATTTGTCTATATATGCTTTTTACTCTTAATCTTATTCTTGAAGCATGCATACTACTCTAGTCCATAGGAGCTAAAGTTTTTTTTTGGTTAATGTATTTTTTGACTCTCTGTCTTTAATATTTTTTTGAAATGGTTACTTCTTACTGATTTGTCTTTAACATGTCTTATTTATTTCAATCGGCATTTTGTGAATATGTATATTTAGCATAAGTCTCCTATTTACTTGAAAAGTATATACATATACTTTTATGTTAACCTTGTGCTTGCATAATATATTCACTATTGATTCTCATATTTTATTTTAATTAACTTCTTATGAATCAATTACATCTTTGTCTGATAAAGCCCATTTATGCATGTTTTTGATCTTGTGATAATTTTTTTTTAAAATCTTGATAAACCATTCTTTGGGTATTTACTTCTTTTATATTTAGGAATTCTGGATTTCGATGTTGTTCGATGATACTGCATATATTTCTTTAAATCTAAGTTCTTAAAAGTAGAGATTATTTTGGGTACAAGCCGAAAGGGTCCTTCTGTCATACATGTGTAAATAGCCTGAAGTGACACGGTATACTAGTTTTCGGACTACCGTTAGCTGGGAACCGGTCCCTACAGCTAATTAACCCAAAGTGATCAATACTTTATAGACTTAAAATTTATTAAGTTCTACTTGCAACTATATCTAGTTCTCGATCCAAGATACTGAACCTAGTCCCCTAGGTTCCAGAATACATCAGCATATCCAGATCCAACATTTTGATTTGTAAATATTTTATATTTTATTGTTATCCAATGATTTTGTAGCAGTACATATGGATAAATGTAATTGATACATCTTTACTGTATGCTACATTGTTCCATTTTTTTCAAGTCCATAGAATATGATTGATTTCATATTGCACAAATTCTTCTTAAATCCTTGGTTATTAAAGAAGAGATTTATTTTGAGTACAAGCCTACAAAGGGTCTGTCTGTCTCCACGGCTACGGTAAAAGCGAAGCGGTAATTAAGTGTTCCCCGGTGAACCTCCGTTAGCTGGGACAGTACCCCTACAGCTAATCCAAGATTGATTAACGCTTTATAAACTAAAGATTTATTGAGATCTAGTTGTAATTGTTATCTGTTGGATTTTAGATTTTAGCTTTGATGGATAATATTATTTAATTTTATAAAAGGTTACATACATTGATTTTTATAGGTTAATGTTTGTCATCTTTTGATATATTCATTTTTTTGTCACGCTATTCGATATTCAGATTTGATATTGTGACTACACATTAAATTTTACGGTCTTGTGATTTCGTCTTTAGCTTGTGTAATATTCATGATTTTAAGCTTATTCTCTTCTTATTCAAGTTACTAAATACCCATAGTAGTAATTCTTTGAGGGAGAGAAGTCAGAAATTAAATCTCTCTCTCAAAGCGTTTCTTCTCTTTAACCCTACGGTTATCTGATGGACACTGTGCAACGGCTTTAAAAGGGAGGAAAAGAACTTTGATAAGAAGACCTAATATTTTTGATTTAGTTTCCTACTTCTAAAAATATATCACTTAAATTTTAAATTTTGTCGATACTATTATTCTTTGGATATAGCCATATTTTAAGGGGGAACAAATTAATTGTTTCAATTCTTTTATGCCCTTAATATGTGGTATACCTAGTTTTTTATGGACAAATATTCCTTTACTTAACATATCTTGTTGATTGGTTCATGATTTTTTATTTTAGTAAGTTTATGAGTGAATATATGATTATTATTTATTTATTTTTAATTCTCTTATTTTATTCGAGTTTCTAAAAGTTATCTTGCCAAATATATTTAATTATTCTTATTTAAATTTTTTTTTGTCTTGAGTTTAAATTAATTTTGGCATTTTTTATTGAGATTTTATCTTAAAGTTCATGATTATCTATATTTAGACTGAACATACTTTGCGGGGTAGCATTCAAGTCGACTGAATTTTTTCTTCTCAAGTATTTTTGTTTTCATTACCTTCATGTTTATCTAATGGATATATATCATGCTAAGGTAACTAAATTCAAATGCATGAACTTTGGTATAGATTTTGCATAGATCCTAGTATACTTATTTTGATTTCTTTTCAATGATTTTACTCTTTATGGAATTGATTCACTAATTTGTATGGGCAAATTATGAATCATATTTTTTTTGTGATCATTGTTAAAAGTCTCATTATATTTTTATTTATTTGGTATATAATAGATCTACGAATTTTTAATTTTTTTCTCATGGATTATTTATCACCAATGATTGATTTCTACTATATTGATATCTACTTTTTATTAAATCTTTTGTTGGACTATTTCAAAACTACAGTTACATTTCTTAATCATATTGTGTTTTGAATGCCATATTGGATTTCTAGTTGGTAAACTATGTATTGCTTGATTTCAGTTTTCTTTGTTAATGTTCAACGAACTATATTGTGTTTCGATAAGTTTTTATACTTTAGTTATGCAATTTTCTAAACTTGTCGTTTCACTGTTCTTCTAATCCTTGATCATGATTATTTTTGTCTTCCTCCTTTACTTATACTTGAGTTCGTTTTATCTCTTATTACGGAAGAGCTTATTTTTTGATCATGTCAAAGGAAAAAAATAAGTTTAAGTTAGCACAATATTCTAGTATTATATGTTTATTAGTGATACATGCATCTATTGTATATATCTTTAACTTAACCGGTTTGCCATAATAAAAAAGGGAAAGATTGTTAGCCCAATGATTACATCATGTTTTTGAATATGGCAAATCAATTAAGTTTAAGATAATGATGTCACTAATATTCACATATTCACTATCATGATGCTACTTAAGCTTAGCATTGTCCTAATGTTCTATATCAATATTGCTATGCTTGTATCATATTATTTTATTTGTCTAACATGTACTTGTAGACATTCAATAAGCATGATCAAGCTTTGTCAAACCAGGACATATGCAATAGAAAATTATTGATGGGCCAAAGACGGCGTCAGACAAGAAGATTTCTCTGAATCGCCTAATGACCTATCCGACGTCATACAAGAAGATTTTCTAAACTTGTCGTTACACTGTTCTTCTAATCCTTGATCATGATTATTTTTGTCTTCCTCCTTTACTTGAGTTCGTTTTATCTCTTATTACGGAAGAGCTTATTTTTTGATCATGTCAAAGGAAAAAAATAAGTTTAAGTTAGCACAATATTCTAGTATTATGTGTTTATTAGTGATACATGCATCTTTTCAGAGTGTCAGGCGAGTACATTCTCTGATAGTTCTCTCATTTACTTGTCAATTACTGTACTTCAGTTCTAGTTAGCTGTATGTGATTTTCTGTTACAAACACGTATTTGTTATTTCTGAATCCATGTATACGACACACATACTTACTCGTCTTACCTCTATTATTCGAATCACCATACGAATCACTATTCGAACCACCTATTCGTATCTTTATATGCTGGTTGGACTTTTATTCGATTGATGTGTCGGATTTTGGATTCATTTGTATTAGATGGGCGGGGAAATACTTGATTAGACATGTGAACATTCCCACTATTCGAACCACCCCCTGTGAATGATATTCGAACGATAGCCATTCCACACCCGGCCAGGTGTGTGATGTACCGGATTTACCCTTAGCCGTTTACATGTCTAACTAAGTATTTTAAAACACACTTGGAGAATTTATTCGAATCATTGTTAGAACATTGTGAATCACTATTCGTATCACCTTATTCGTATCACCTTATTCGATTCACCTTATTAGAACAATGATTAGAATCACATTCGACTCATCTTATATTAGACTCACATTGGGATTACACTCGACTTATATTGTACCAACTGAACTTATTATGTTACTCTAGTTCAGCAAGATCTTATTTTACAGTCTTCATTGCTATGTTTCTCTTCTTGTTTAGTTACCTTATTTTCTTTGTACCTTAACTGCTCTCTACATCATTACTCGTACAAACTGCCGTATTTATCAATACAACTGTCTATAACTGCTTTATAGTTCTCTTTCATTTACTTGGGATTTCTTGATGAATTATACTCGTTCCTGTCCTGACTGGACCTGTTGAAATATTACAGATGATTCCCCTGAGGACATTTGCCCTACTTGCCTTAGAGAAGGAGATGGCTTAGCTACCTATGGCCCCGACACTCAGGAGTGATCGGGAGACTAGCTAGTAGACTTGGTTTAGTTTTTATGTTTTAGAACTTGAATTGTAATAACTGAGTTACGAGTTTGAATTTGAGTTTGTTTGAGATATTATTATTTAGTAGTTTATAAACGTTGTTGTTTAGTCTTTAGTTATAAACTTCTGTGTTATCTTATCGTGCTTAGACTGTGATTGAGATTTCATTATATCTATACTTGTCCTCCGTTCGGAGTTGAGATTTGACAGGTACATTATATAATTGCGTGAGTTGTTGATTAGATAGTAACCTAGGACAGCGTTCTACTGCCGACACTGCGGCGTAGGCTAGACGTACCCACTTCTCGTGCCCCTACACAGGGTGCGGGTCGTGACAAATTGTTAGAAAGAAGGTTTACAGACATCTAAAGGAAAGCTATACAAGAAACTAATGAACTAAAGCTAAGTAATTCCATACTTTTTCTATGTCTTTCTCTTCTCATTACCTCTATTTATATTGTCTGATACATTGGGTTTTTGTTACAGGTTTCTGTTACAGACAGTTAGCTAGCTGGCTGTGGGACTCTGGCAGTTGGACTTGATGAGTGGATATGAGAGGGATGTGCTCCGATCTGGTTTGCTACTTTTTGTTTCATTTTGTGTAGTTGGATTATGTTTTGTGGTGACAAGTGATGGATGTTTGTGGTTTAGATGTTTAAGTGGTATGGAAACAACAAATGTGGGATATGTGTACTTTGTGGTTAATTGGATTATGTTGTGGTTGGACAAGTGAAGATTACATGTGGTGGGATATGTATTGAAAGTTTTTGTTGTATGAACAATACAGTTTGTTAATATAAAATTTGAGTTTTATAGTAATTTGATGTGTGTAGCTTCTGGATTGATATTATGTGTGTTTGACTAATATTATATATAATTCTTTATGGAATTTTGGCAAGCTTCTTTTGACGGTACTTTGGATAGCTTCTCTTGACGGTTGTCAAACGTCAATTTTAATTCAAATCATGCTGCATAATAGCCTGTGAATAAATGCTTTTCTTGACGGCTAATAACCGTCATCTAGGCCGGAGTCAAGAAAAGTATTTGCCTACATTAATGGTTTCTAAAAACTGCTATCTTGACAGCTAAAAACAGTCAAGAAAAGTACTTCATATGACGGCAAAAAACTGTCAAGAAAAGCCCTTACAGCGACCGTCAAGAAAGGGGGACCCTTTTCTTGACTCCGGCCTACTTGACGGATCCGCAACCGTCAAGATACTCATTTCTTGACGGGGAATCACCGTCAAGAAAAGCCCTTATTCTTGTAGTGGAACTTATGTCAATATGTTTTGACCTATACGAGCTCTTGTTGTTATTGGAATACAGTACTACTGATCACAATACAATTTGAGTGATATTTCAATACCCTTCAGTATGCGCACCCATGTGACAAAATTTCACCACCATATTCTATAATTGGATGACTCACATCATGCTATAACTCTGCTGACATGGTGGATGAAGCTATGAGTTTCTTTTTGACACTCTTCCAAGATATAGATCCACTAGCCAACGGGTAAACATAACCTGATGTGGATGTCTTACTATGTCACGACCAGATCCCAATATAATGGGTCCAGTCGGATCATGCCCAGCCTGCACCATTGTAAGATGGCGGCAGTAAGCTGTTTCTATTTGCAAGTAATCTCAACAACATTTATACATTTGTCACGATACGAATTTACGAATATTTAAAACTTTTATTCAACAAAGAAAAATACATCTGGAAAGGAAAATACTGAAATAAACACTGAAACCAAAAGTCTACAATCTCCAACATAATGAAACTAGAAAATAAGAAAATAGCAACCAGCTAAACGACCGGCTCTTCGGCCTCAGGATCCGCGTCCTCCAAGGGAGACTCTGGTAACACCGCAGGGTATAGCACAGGATCATAATAGCTATTGTACAATAGCTCAGCGTCATCAATATCACCTATTGGAGGGGATCCAGTCAGAAAAGGAGCAAGTACGAGTATGTACCTCACATTTCAAATAATAACAGAAAAGTGTAAGCTAAACAGTTGAAACAATATTTTCCAATAATTTAACAATTCAATACTTGAAACAATGTGATTTGAATATGTAACGTCTATGACCGGCTTGGGTTGAACAATAGCATCCTAGCGATGCGATACGGCTTACCCCCGTGTGTAAGAGGGGTAAGCTCGCACAATAACAATATGCAATATGAGGGGTATTGGTCATAAACGCTACACTATTCCTCCAATATTCCCACAATCAATATCAATCAATATTTGAACCCTAGGAGAGGGTTCCGTGTAGCAATGTGGTTTAAACATACAACTTGACAATTACTAATTAAAATATAAGATAGCATAACCGTAACTTGCCGCTGTTTGTATGACTGGATCAGGATGTCGGTACTGGAGAGGAAGTCAACTACGTCCTCAAAATCCTACAGTTGAGAATCCTGACTTAGAAACATAGGAAGCCATATCTAGGTGTGCTAGTTGCAATTTCTAGAAACAAACCCTAGTCAAGTTTTGAGTTATCTACCAAAAACTGTCTAACGTCGCGAGCTACGTTTGTTGTCATTTAATTGGATAAGCCTGTTACTGGTTTAATTGGGGAAGATAGCAACTACCGATTAATTGGCAAAACTTTGTATTTTAATAATATATATAAAACTAAATTTCTTTAAATGGGAAAACATGAATTTATTAATTTATTAGTAGTCGGTATTTATTTTATTTAATGTGAGAAATCCTTATTAATTTTATACAAAAATAATTAATATCCAATTTAATTATGCGCCTAGCTACGCAAACAACAACCAGAAAATAAAATAAAAAACCTAAGCTACACAATTACAGGGCCACAGAAAAGAAAGAAAAGCTGGGCTTATGTCCTTACAACAATTTAATTAAATTAAATTAATAAGGCTGTGGCGAGCTCTGAGTGCCGTGAAACGGTCCAATCAGAAGGCCGAGGCCCTGTACCCAAGATACTAAAAGCCAGTAACCAGTTCTAAAGTAGAATATAATTAAATTTATGAAAGATGGTGTCTCATACTTGGTCATGCAATCTCACGTTGCTAGACTTACGCCTCAACGTACAAGAAATTCTGTAGCGTTTGCGTTTCGCCGAAGCTCATCCGACCGATACGGTCGTCGCCTACAGGGGATACAGAAACTAACCAACCAACACTTTAAACCAAATCAAAACCAATGAAACCATTTGCAAGGACCAGGGTTTTAGAAAATTGGTTTTGATATACAAAAATTACTGAACTTATCAAATATCATTTTTAAATAATTTTCTAAAAATTTGGGCAGTACCTCCTTTGTAATCAGGACCACCTAGCCACGGGGCTATACTGATCCACCACACAAAATGAAACGTCCCAAACCAGGGAACACCAATATCCAACAAAATTAATATCCAACCCGAAAGCCAACCACAGCATCCAAATTAAACAGAAGCCACAGAAGCTATAAATAAACTTAAGCGTAATTAGTCTACAGCGAATGACCAACAGAAGAGCAAAACATAGATACTAGGAACGTCCAAACTAGGAAATAAACCCACAGCATACAGTATACCAAAGAGAAACTACGCCGCGACGTAACCAACAAAACCGCGTATCCCCTAACGCAACAATATAAAATGCTGATCCCCGTAACGGGGTCGGGACTGCGTCATCACCGACTAACTACGGGAGGGACACATGGACACGGGATTATACCTCGGGTGCTCGTCTAGAGCTCTCAGATGTAAAATAGAAATGGAAAAAATATCCACGCGGATCGGTTTGGGACAGCACTGGAAGTACCTACAGCGGCTCGGTTCGGAACGGGCCGGGAACATCGGATCAGACAGCGAAACAGCGCTATCGCGGCCGCAGGGCACGGGGACAGCAGATCGGCCGCTGGAAGAGTGGCGCACGGACTGGGCAGCCGGCGGACAGGTCTGCGGGGGGCCGGGCTCGCTCGAGAGGCGGCGCAGCGGCATCAGGTCGACGGGATAGCGGGCCGGGGACCCGCGGGGTCGGTCGAGAGGACGGGGCGGCGTCGGAGGGCGGCGCTGGAGCACCGACGCGGACGCACCGTGCGGGCCGAGCGGGAGGTCGAGCGGCGGGTGGAGGCCGCAGGGAGGTCGGCCGGGCATGGGAGGGCACGGTCGGATGGGGCGGCGCACGGGCACGGATGGGCGGCCGGCGTAGAGCTAGGGCACTGTGCTTTGGGAAAAGAGGGGAGAAGAGATGGGGTTGAGGAAATTGGAATAGCTCTGGTACCAGGAGTTTGGGAGGGGATTTTCCTTAAGAAGAAAGGAGGGATAGGGAGAGAAAGAATGAGTCGGAGAGAAGGAGTTGTAGTAGGAAACCAGGTCGTGGGGAGGGAGTTGTCCGAATATGGGGGAAAGTGAGTCATCCGAGAGAGAGGGGGTTTTACTGAGTCTGGGTAGTTTAGTTTTAGGAAATAGGATTTTAAGTTTTTATTTTTCTTTTCCTTTATTCCAACTAATATATATATATATATATATATATATATATATATATATATATATATATTATATATATATATATATATATATATATATATATATATTATATATTATATATATTATATATATATTAACATATTGGTATATAAATTCCAAGTAAATAAAAATGTTCAGAGGATGGATCGAAAAACGGAATTCGGGTTCAGCTCGAGGTCAGACCCCGGACACGGGATCGAGACTGGCAAACAATCAAAGATCCAATAATCATTTTAAAAAATAGAATTTTCCTAACCGAATAATAATAATAATAATAAGACTAAAATTCTAGCTGGAAGTCTAGGACTATGCTGACAAAACAAAATATGACAATTATCCCAAAAATGCAACAATTTCAATTATCCAAAAATTCCAGAAAAACCAGGTTACGGGTTTTACAACCTTCCCTCCTTAGAAAATTTTGTCCTCGAAATTTCAAAGATAAGGGCCGGGGTACAATCAAAATCACTTAACCTTGATCAAACATGGAATTTAAATCATCAGACACGATCGGATTCTAGGCATGATCACTAGGTACACTGATAAAATATCGGCACGATCAAAATTATCATGATATGATCTGAGATAGGATTGGATTGTTGTTGTGATCAAAAATCATTTTAGGTACGAGAAAATCTAGGTACAATTATGATCATAAAATATGAGAAAATCAAATGAGGTCTCGTGAAACAAAAAATGCAAGAAAGAAGTGAATGTCAACAGTTTATTGAGAAGGCAGAAAGTAATAGAATCTTTTAAGATGATGGACTAAAATGTCAAATCAAATTGGAATGGGGTACAAGGGTTTGTGACTCAGAAAAGATAAAAAAATTGTATGATGGTAGGATAACAAAGATGATTAGAATAATATAACTATGATAGGAATGTAATCGAGTAAGATATTTCCACTGAGGGCCGAGTGATGATCAAGGGGAATAGAAAGAATATCGTTTCACTATTTCAACGGTCAGAAGATAAGATATGCAGGAAAAAGACTTACAAGATAATTATCTTATTAATACCATGCAAAACCAATCTCTAACTAGCTAAACTTTCGGTATCTACATAAAACTAAGATATCTGTCAAGGTACTAAATATATATATGGAATCATAAATCACCTAAATCAATTTTTCATCCATCGTTGTATGCCAATGGTCTTATCTCAATTCCTCTCTGCTTATTCCTTCTCTAGAACATATCATTTCATTGCTCGTGTTATTCCTTCCATGACTATATCCATCTTTTCTAGGTATAGTGGTCATCTAACCATAAAAGTTGATCCTCGTCAAGTGTTTCATTACTTGATCATTATATTCACATGTTTATATATATTATCCAAATTCACTTCCTCTATGGGAGAACATTACCAAATTCTATAATTTTCTCGCTAACTCTACCTACGTCTTCCTTTATCTTCAATAACTCTTCCTTTAAGCATAAAATTCAAAATCGTCAAATACCATCATTTTTTAATGAGGTTTCAACGCTAGCGAGCACTACTAACGATTCTATTCCAAATAAGTCACAAGCTAGGTACACCACTCCCTCAAGGCTAGCTTACTCAAGGTATTCTTCTACCTTTTCTACCCTTTAGCTATCTAATATTAATCCTAAGGATCCCTTACAAGGAATGAGATAAGTAACAATCTATGTTTCCCCCGCATATAGCTATCAACTATATACATATGGTCATCCACAAGATGTATATCAACTATTTAATATATAAAGCTAACCACAACTATCTACAGCTTCCAAAATATGTAACTAAAAAATAATAATAATAATAATAATAATAATAAATAAATAAATAAATAATTAAATATAAAAAATATATATGCAACGTACTAAGGTTGAAACAGGAAAGAGATTGAGCCAATAGAGATTGATATGGTCCTAATAAGTTCTAGGAAAAATCAAGTACAATTTTATAGAAAATCTATCCTTTCTGGCTGTGATACGAGATTTCTGAAAATGGAAAGCCACTAGAAATACAAATCCTCTAATCGGACAACAGTCAGAATAATTTGATGGTGCAGAAAAGACAACCATATTATGGATATAGTCTTAATAATATTCGAAAATCCAAATATATCTGAAGTCACTTTGCCTCAAATTCATGCCTCGCCAGAGTGCACCTGACTGTAGTGAAATTTTGGCTCCATAACTTGAATAGTAATAGATTTTCAAGTAGTCTATCAACTTTATCCATTTCCTGGCTGAACAACATAGGAGACAAATTTGATGCATTTAGGACGTAGTCTCAATAATATCCAAAAACCTATCAACACCTGAATCACTTCAACTTAGAGTCTATGCCCCGCCAGGTGCGCAACTGGCTGCAGTATACTCGCAGTTCTATAATTCAAATAGATGGTTGCGACGCATATGTGCGAAGCCATATTAGGTCACTGAATATTTTCTTAACTTTGTCCATGGGAATTTCAAAGGGATAATTCAACAATTCTAAAAGTTTTTCAATGACTAAAGGAAATTCAATATTAGGATGGAATCAATTCTCTGACCGTTCGTGCTTCATGATACTCAAGCATTGAGTTTAAAAGCTTTCTAGGCCTTGAATTGATCAAGAAGTTGCCTAGGGAGAGTAAGGTTTCGAGTTGAGTGGAGGAAATCAAGCAATAAAAATATTTTCGGTACTTGGAATAACTTAGGAAATATCAATCCATATTGGGATTATTTTTCGAAAAATAGTTCCCTTGGGAGATTTGTGAACCAGCTAAGTTGAACCAATTCTTTGGTAACAATTAACCTTGGGGCTTTATGGTTCCAAAAGAATTCAGTTCGAAATTGGTTCTGAGAATGTCAATTGGAAATAAGGTTAAGAGAAATGGTTGGATACACTAGTCGTAGAAATACTTTGGGTAGATAAGAGTTTATTAGGTTTGCTATAGAAGATTGAAACTCTAAATAACTAATAGATCTAGATTCCAAATAAAGATAGAGGGGTAAGATTTGATCAACAAATGGAAAAGTTGGAAATAGGTTTGCTAAAGAAGGAGATTGAAAAAAAAGTCTAATCTTAATCCAAAAACGGCGAAAGAGTATGGATCCTAAAGTATGCTAGAATCTGATAAAGACATGGAAGAAAATAATCCCGAAAGCCTGGGACACTAAAATATACAAAAAATCTAGAAATAAAATAGGCAATAAAACATACCATCATACAATCGGCCTAATCTAGATAAGGTTTAGGTTCAAACGTAAGCAAGGTAACCTATAAAACTATAAGCAAGCCAAAATAAATTTTAAAATAAATAATTTCGGCCCTATATTGTAACATGGTGAATATAGTAGACTCTCCGTTCACTATGTATATATATATATCTAGGTATTCCAAAATTCTATTCCTCCAATTCTAATCACAAAATACCTTGATAATACCTCCTTAATACATTCTCATTAAGATTACAATTTTAGAAATTGTATCGTAGGAAAGACAGACCTTGGAAAAGATATTGGCCAAAAAAGTGTATCATCAGGGTAATATGTTATGCTTCGGTAGGGTATCATCTAGTGCTAATCAATAATTCTAGGTATATTAGCTCTTCTGGTACTAGTTCAAGTAGCCTCCCGTGCTCAATATACTACTACGATTCTCTTGTCATGTTTCTTGCGTCATGCATAAAAATAAGATCTTGCTAGTACCGACTGATAGGCATAAATCAGGTATCTTCATAGTCTGGCAAGTTTAGGGGCAAGCATAAACAAGGTAACTACCGTTCTATAAGCAAGCAAAATAGTACTTATATATAGAATTCGGTCCATATGTTGTGACAAATCAATATTCTAGGTTCTAGTTGTTTTCTAGGTATGTTCACTTAAGTTGTTGATCGACCACATGGGCCACCACTAAAAATATGTACGACCCGATCCCAAATGTTGGGTCGATCGGATCATGCCCAGCC